>CM059189.1:58759805-58890786 GCA_030323885.1 Branchipolynoe longqiensis
TATTCTTTTCACAGAAACACCTAGCAACCGTGCCTTGGAGACCATGGCACCTCTAGTTGAGTGGGATGAGTATTTGCTCGTATCCACTCCAGCCAATTTCAACACCGTAATTGTCCATCTGGCAAGGGTGTCTCGTGAAATTGCTTTATGTGGCCTTATAAAGCTCACTAATAGTTGTTGTGATGCACGTAAATCCTTTGTCTTAGATATATAAGCCCGTATGGCTGATACAACACATAATTTCCGATCACTCGGAAAACAGTCTAAGTGAACAGTAGATAAAGGGTCACCTAACGTGTTCGATTTAAGCAATTGTGCTAAATCAAACGTATTTCTAATCCAGTTAAAGACAAAGCAACAATCGTCTGTCCTCTGTGTCCGGTTACTAATAATAACAGGACCGCGACCTTAAAACCTAATTGTTTTAAATCTAACCACGAGTTGTGAGGCCAAGCCTGAAACAACTTAAATACTACAGACACATCCCAAAATCGACTATATTTGGTTTTGGAGGATTCCTTTGATAAATTGAACGAAGTAAATATCCAAGAACATAATGTTTTCCAACTGTTTCACCATCAATTCTCGGTAATATGATTGATAACGCACATCTTGCCGCATTAATCGACCCAAAGGATAGTCCCTCATCCTCTAGAGAACGAAGAAAACGAGCTACTTGTGAAATTGTTGGATTTGTTGGCTTAACTTTCATTAACAAACAATGTACACCCATTTCTTTAAATAGGATGTGTACATTTTGACAGTTCCTGGCCTCCAGGCATCAGCTACTATCCTATTCTCAGTAATTTTGTCCAATCCAAATTGGCGCAGCTGGTTCCTTAGAAAAGGAATGCCAATAGGGGCGTCGTTAACACGTCGCCGTGAACCACTAACGGTCCGTGGTGTGTCAGATTCCCGAGTTTTCTTGGGAATCGTATATGTTCTTTTGCCAGTTGTGAAACTGCTGGCAGCCAAGGTTGCGTGTCCCAATCGGGCACCACCAGTATCGCATGTGTCCTTTCTAGACCGATTTTCCTGACAACTCGGCTGATAATGCTAAACGGTGGGAAAATATAAAAATAATTATTTTCCCAGCTAATAGCAAATGCATCTACCTTCCAGGCCTCCGGTTCAGGATGCCAAGAAACATAACAAGGTAATTTGTTATTATTTCATGATGCAAATAAGTCAACTTCAGGTGTACCCCATTTTTCACAAATGAAATTAAACAAAGGTGTAGAGAGAGACCATTCTAAATGGTCATGGAAATTTCTACTTTTATAGTCTGCAAGTGTATTTTGTGACCCTGGAATATGTGCTACAGTCAGCCAGACTTGTTGAGCCTGTGCCCAGTTCCAAATCAGTTTAGACAACTGATTGCAAGGCTTTGATTTGGTTCCACCCATGTTACGAATATATGCCATGGCAGTAGTATTATCAGGTAGTATTCTAACTTGTGATTTATGTATCTTTACTAAACTACATAAGCCCAGATAAATAGCACGCAATTCTAGTGCATTAATATGGTCTGATTTTTGATCATCAAGCCATCTACCCTGTTGTGACCCCATCTCGATGTTGCTCCCCAACTTCTAACGAAGCCTCAGTAGTAATTACCATCAGTAGTAATTACCATATTAGGTTCCGCCATGCGGATTGGATTTGGTGAACTTGCTATGTGTTGCATCCACCATGCAATATCCTGTAGCCTTTCTTGCGAAATAAACATCTTTCGCTCAAAATTCCCTTTAGTTGTGTTTTACGCTTATTTGTATCTTTTTAGAGATTTAATGTGAGCCTTCCCTGTTTAGAATTAGTGGTTTTGCATAGTATCATTATACAATAGGAATGCGCCTGTCAATTTTAGGTTTTGGTAACTTAATTATATATATCGCTGTATTATAACTTAATTAGTTTTTGTTCTGTTATCGACACTATAAGAGACTGTGTATCCAGAATAAACCCTAAACATTTGAGTTGTTTTGTTGGTTTAAACACTGACTTTTGTGGATGTACATAAAACCCCAATTTAGTAAGTAATGCACATAAATCGAACACTGCATTCTCACAATCAATTTGTGTTAATGCAATAATAAAGGAATCATCTATGTATGGAAACATTATATGACCCTTCCGCGCCATCACTGAAAAAACAGGTTTAAGCAGTTTAGTGAATAAACGAGGGGCACAAGCTAAACCATTCGGCATGCAAGTAAACTCATAGAGTTGGTTATCCCAAAGAAACCGAAGAAATTTCCGGTCTTTTCCTCTTATGGGAAGCGTATAATTAGACATCTTGTAAATCAACACTAGCCATCCACGCATCTGGCGTAATCTGATCGCGTCCTGTATCTAGCGAGAACATTTTAAAATGTCGATATTCAACCATTTTATTAAGGATTGTTAAATCCAGGATCATTCGAACCTCGCCATTAGGCTTTGGTCTCGAGAAGATGTTTGAAATAAACTCACCTGAACAGTATGTCACTTTTTGTATAATTCCTTTCTCAAAGAATTTTTGTACCTGTTTAGTTAGTGCCTCTCGTTCAACCGGTTCAAGGAAAAGGTATCCTGCCTTGTACCTGAAAATCGTGTGAACGGGAAGATGAACACCCCCCCTAACTATTTGTAAAAGTTCTTGGTCACTAAGTAATTTTGTGCCACTCAGAAATATGATTATTAATATTACCAGCCACAAGTGCTTACAGTTTGTGTGGATTTAGAGGCTGGAAGGACTGTACGTTTGTGTATTTCAACCTCTACTTGGACCCGCCCCTGGGGAGAAGGGTCTCGGGGAGTTGAAGCCTCGCCCAGTGGCCGTGCGGTGTTGTCAGTCCAGGGCTGACGCGAGCGCCCCGGCCCGACAACCTTGACCGCAAGTATTGAACCCGATCTGGTTCCCCTGGTGAACCGCCGTGGACGAAAATCCCCTCGTGACCTTTTGAAACGAGGAGTTTCCTGTTTCTTCTTACCATCCATGTTTTTGCCACTCTTGGCTGCAGTTTCTACCTCTTTATCGAGGTATTGTAGTTGACCGCCAAACATTTTGGTGTTATCTAAAGGTTTCCCTTTAATCGGCTCTGGAGCAAGAAAGAGCGTAAACTCCTTCCCATCATTATCAGTAACCTTCTTTGAGCGAGCCACTTCTTTGCCAGCATCTGTGCAAACTGACTTGAAAACATTTTCATATCTTCGATACGACAGGTAATTACCTGCCGCCGCCAACAATGCAATACCTTTGTCCATCGTCTTAGCCAAAGATGAGAACTTGTTTTCTTGTTGCATTCTGTCCGCCTTATGCACTATGTGCAACACACCCTCAAATCTCTTACGGTCCTCCGTCATATTGACATCTCGATCCATCTCCTTAATGATGGAGTTGGGAACACCTTTAATGCCTGTTAACTCATCTGATAATTTAGAAATAATCTCCGCCAGCCATTAATGTTCTCATGCATAAGCGTAGTGGTTTTCACCCGCTTAGCCCTTGGCTTCTCGACTTTCTTAGCCACTTTGCCTCCAATGGCAGCATAGACACCTTCATATTGAGTGTCTGAGTCCGATTCCGTAGACGTGGAATCCGTGGACGAGTCAGAAGAAGAAGAAACTTTCCTCTTCTTCTTCTTCTTCTTGGACTGGTCTTGCGCTTTTTGCGAAGCCCAGTCTTCCCCCTCTCCTTGGTGAACTCATCACCCGAAGAAACAATGTGTTTCTTCTTTCTTCGTTTAGGAGAAGGAGGAGGAGCCCTAAGCTCCATCTCTGAGTCTGTGTCGGAGAAATCCTCCACAGAAGACTCTTCTTGCACACTCCGTTTACGAGACACCGGTGGTTTGAGAGCCATTATGTGACTCTACATCGCCGCAAACCGCGTCTCCCAATTTTGAGGCGCGGCGCCGCCAGGCACTATGTCCTCCTCGGAGAGAATATGCGCCCCGGGCTGTGTCGCAGGCCCTGCCGACAACACGGGTGAGGAGTTGTACTCCTCGTCCTCGCCACTCGGAACACGCCCCTCGGCTGCTGCTGCACCGCGCTTACTCCGCTTCGTGGCCATCGAGAGCTGAAACAAAATTTTTATGTCACAACATGGTTGTTTAAAACTCATTTGGACATCTAATATATATATAGTAAAACCTCCCTATACCGACCCCTCCACAGATCGACCACTCCCCTATATCGATCACTTTATTTGAGTACCAACGATACCATTTTAACCATATTTTAACTCCATAAACCGACCACCTCCCTAAATGGACCACATAAAGTCGGCCCCATGGTCGATCGATTTTGAGAGGTTTTACTGTACATGTATGCGATTAGTTATATAGTTGACGTCCAATAGCCGATGATAAAAATCAATGTGCTCTAGAGGCGTCGTTAAATAAAATAAACTTTTTTTTTTTTAGCGATTAGTTATATCAAAACACACATTAAAAATAATACGTATATGCATGCCGCACGTGTGTTTGTTCAACGACCATGCAACACACCCGCAAGGGTATATGCCCCACCCCCAGCCCCACCCATATTACACGTCTGTTGATGCATATTTTAATTGTGTTGCACTTTTAGATTCTGTGTAAAAGCGATGGTTAATGATATGACAAGATAAAATGTAAACACCTCTCATCATGAATATGGCCGACATGACCTAACGCCACCACCAATCAAGTAATCAATCAATCAACACAATTCATGCTACATGTGAACATTATCAATAAACTGCGGCATTCAAACGTTTTTTAAAAACTAATTGTATTTTATTCATTGAATAACACCGCTTGTAAGCGCCAGGGCACTGGTCTTCCGGCATTGAGTGATGGTTAATGGACCCTTATCGCGGAGGATTCGCAGTGAACTGCCGTTCACAACATTATAGCGATATAGCGAATGGTAGAGAGGAAGTGTGAACACTTATTTGTCTCTCTTTTTTTTTGTTTTTTGGTACATTAGTTGTCCCAAGCAGGGGAAATCCCAGTCACAGACGACTGGTCTTCCCCACTCCACTGCTGGTCGATAGAAAGCCCGAGCCTACACTTTTACCGACCCAAGGGATTTTTAACCTCCCACACCACATAGACATGGTATGAGAGCAACCGGCCTTTGATGACGCTGTAAGTTATACACAGCGGTGGAAATCCAAATTGGCAGAGATGGGGGCACGGGGAATTAGTTCTTGCCATTGCCACCAGAGGGCAGATTGGTGGAAAATCGTCTCGATTGCGCATTGTAGATTTGGCTCAGCATTTTGTCTGTGAAGCTATGTACTGTAAGGTTAGTCAATGCCGAGCCTGTTGTAACAATATATCCATTCTGTTACATAGAAGATAAAACCAAAAGAGTAACTACTTCCCTGCTCATATTTACCAAGTATATTCACAAAATGATAAAAATTGAATATTCATTTTGAAATCCCAACGAAGCGTAAATCTCAATGTAAATGTGTTTGTTTATTGGGGTGTTACGTCCTAGAAACATATATGGTATTATCCGGACGGACACTGACTTGTGCCAGTGCGTACTCGTGGCAAATTTATTGTGCTGCCTCACTAGGAGATCAGGCCACTGGCAACATAACCTAATTTCCCAGTCAGTGACATTGTCCTGATACTGAGCTAATCAGTCATTTCCCTATCCTAGTAATACAATGCAGCAATCAGGCTAGGTAGCAACACGTATCAATTTTGAATGTCATCATTGGTTTGACTCGGCAGGGATTCGAACTCCCAAACTTCTGCATGGGAAAGCTGTGCTCTACCGATTCGGCCGCCGTGGCGGATCTGTCAACGTAAGTGTACTTTATGTTTATACATGCGATGTTAGTCAGACAAGAAAACAGTGGTTGTTAGGTTGGTTGTTGGAGTTTTAAGTCCTGGCAAGATCTAACGTCATATCAGGATGGGTACCAACTTGTGACAGTGCACACTCATGGTGACTATATAGTGCTGTCCCACTGGGAAATCAGGCCAATGGCACCATGACCTGATACCACACTCAGTTATATTATCCTGACACTGAGCTAACCAGTCCTTGCCCTATCCTATTAATGCCGAGCGTCAGGCTAGGAAGCGACAAGTATCAATGTAAGTCATTGGTTTGACTCGACTGGGGACCGATCTCCCGCACGTGAGGTCCGCGCTCTACCGATTCGGCCACGGCGCCCGGAAACTATTAGGAGGGTAGGTCCATGCAGTTAAAGTCCGTCCGTCCACTACAAGGGTCGCTGAAGAGAGGGAGTATAGTAATGAGTAGTTATCATGTTCTTTGATACCCAAATGGGTGGTGCATTAAATATGTATTCGATTGATGTTCCAAATCTCCCCTGGAATTAAAGTTGCATAGTCCGATGAAATATCAAATTTTCAAAACCAAACCAATTATCTAGATTTGATTTTACATATCTAACTTAGATACTGATGCACTTATTAAGCATTTGTTTCTGCATAGAAGGCAATACTGAGTCAATTTAACAGAACCTATTCTTGCAGAAGTCTATGGTGTCAGAGTTTGCTAAAACTAAATTTCCATGTTTGCACTCAAAATATCTAAAAAAATTACCATTTAAAATAAAAGTAACTTTGAACTAATTTAAAGTAGATCCTAGTGATCGATCTAATATATTTATCTCAGAAAAAATACAGAAATTCAAAACCATTGGACTATGCAACTTTAACTGACTACACAAAGGCCTAATAGAAATGTGAATTTTCTGTTAAGATTTGGCTTAGTAATACTCTAAGGCAAATATTGGCAGAAAATGCACCTTTCTATTGGACATAATTTTTTGTTTAAGGTCAGAGATTTGTATTTTAGGACATTACTTTGACAATACTCAACTCATTAGATCAATTTCTGCAATGTTCACCGAAGTAGAGCCAGCATTTTAAGCATTATATATATCATATGCTGCATAAGAATTATATGAGTATAATAATCTGGAATATTCCTCCTTTCGCTCATCACTCACTCAGCTCCATGGGCTGATGGAGTCTGTCCTAAAGTCATCTACTGCGCCAGCCTCCCGAGCCAGCTCCGATGGCGCCGCCACCACCCCGGTGTCGCAGTTTCAGCTCCCTGTCAGTTTCAGCCGTGTGCATCGCTTCTGCGCATGCGTCAAAATCTAACAGCATCGTCACTAAGCTTATAAATTTAATAGAATGTTTTTGGTAAAGATGTTTTCTATATGTGTACCAAGCAATGTGTTAATAGGTGGTATGCTTTTAGAGATATCTCACTTTTTCTGTATTTTCTGCACGACCATTGACACTGCCTTCAGTTTGAGTCTATGCACATGGCTGAAACTGCGCACGGCTGAAACTGCGACACCGGCACACTGTAACCGCCACTCACTGTTCCGCTATATTTACAGTAAAACCTCTCTAACCGACCACCTCCACAGGTCGACCACTCTATACCGATTGCTTTATTTGGGCCCCAACAATACCATTGTAAGGATATTCTAACTCCCTAAACCGACCACCTCCCTAAATGGACCACTTAAAGTCGGTCCTATGGTCGGTCGATTTGGAGAGGTTTTACTGTACAGTGAAACGCCGTTATAACGCGCCTATATTTAACGCAACTTCGGACATAACGCGATGATGAAGTCAGTTGAACCAGAATTCTTTAATTCAACGGTAATTCAGTAAACTGAACCCCGATTTAGCGTGACCCCCGCTGTTTTCGCAATGACAATTCATGGACCCCAAAGGTCGCGTTAAAATGAGGTTTCACTGTATATATCCTATTATATAATATATACTCTCACTTACATAACACATACCACGATATCCAGCCCTGCTCCAATAGTCCGATAGTAACGCTAACACTAGTAACAGGCTCACACCACATCTCCTACACTGGTCCTCATGGCAATGACCACATGGGGAGCTCACACACTGACAAATGGTCTACGTACGGCGGTCGCGCAGAGAAATGGGGTCACGTGCGGTAATATGTAGCTTCTAGAAGTTATACTTATAGCACAGCGTAACCTAACATAGGCGCGAAGTATAATTAAAGCTGCATAGTCGTTGGTTGGAGTATTACTTCCTGGCAACATCTAAGGTCATATCAGGATGGGTACCGCCTTGTGACAGTGTGCGCTCATGGCGACTTTATAGTGTTGCAACATTGGGAGACCAGACAACCACCACCACGACCTGATATCCTTCTCAGTCACATTATCCTAACACTGAGCCAACCAGTGCTTGACCTATCCTAATAATGCCGAGCGTCTTCCTAGGAAGCAACAATTATCAATTGTGTACGTCATTGGTTTGATTCGACAGGGAATTGAACTCCCGACCTTCTGCACCGGAGGCCTGCGCTCTGCCGATTCGGCCATCGTGTCGGGTAGCTGCCTAGTCCGATGAAAGCATCACACGTGATCAACTAAAACCCTTACCTAGATTAGATCGTGTACATCCCAACTCAAACACCGGTGCTCTCGTAAAACATATATTACACTTTGGCGCCTGAGTCTTAGTTCTAGGTTGCTACACTTGATAATCGATAATGAAGGCTTGTGTACAGCATTCATGTGTGCCCACCCACATTAAACTGTTTGCAGCCTAAATAACTCCACAATAATCCTTTAAATAAAAAAGTTACTCTCAATTAAAATAAAGTAGCGAAGCCCTTGTCTACAGCCTCGTCCTTTAATGCTAAATTTGCACTGAAGGCGACATAGGACATGTTGGTTGGTTATTGGAGTTTTACGTCCTGGCAACATCTAAGGTCATATCAGGACGGGATAGGGACATGTGATATAGGACATGTGTAATATGACGTATGGTTTAAGACTTGCATAATGCGACGCGCGTAATGCGACATGCGTAACGCAGCATGCGTAATGCGGCATGCGTAATGCGACATGCGTAATGCGATACGCGTAATGCAACACACGTAACGCGATACGCGTTATACGACACACGTAACACATTGGAACAGCTGCATATCTATCATTAGTATCAGGGTGGTTGTATCAGGGTAGACAGTGGGAGTGGGAGGTGTTTCTATAAATCTAAATCGTGCGTGGAAAATCGAATTATGCCACGCTGCAATTTGTGTGTTTTTGTATACAGATTCAGGTGTCTGTAGAGGAGGGGGTGAAGTGCGGGTGGGGGGAAATCCAAATTAAAATAGTTGCAATGGCATTTTCCAACGACTGAATAAATGGGTAATTTTAAATTCTAACAGCATCTGGGTTACCCGACTTATGACAATGGTTATGCAATTTTCCACAGAAGAAAAAGAAAAATCCGCACGGGTTAGCGTGTATATATGGACTCGTACACACGCACGTCGCTTACGCATGGCGGACATCACATGTTGTTAATGGAATTTTCCCTTCATTCTTTTATGAACACCGGAAAGCCTCCTGAATCGTTCAGATATCTTAACACCCATACCCCCAACAAAAAACAACCCCTAAACAAAACCACGCACACACAAAAAGCCCACAAAACACACATACACACGCACACACAAACACTCTTCCACTTTGAATTTAAGCTGCGTTTTATCCTATTTCAGCCATAAAAAAAAATACCCAACGCATCTCAGGGCACGTGAGGACGGGCACCAACCTTGTAACAATTACCGCGCTAGCACCGCGACACGATATCGCACTCAGACACCGCCCCAACTCGCCACTGCCCTATCTAACCCAGAGCCGCTCGGGGTGGCGACAAAGTGTCAATTTTACCTTATAAGTAATTGGCGGGACTCCGCCCTGGGGTAAAAGCCACGCCAGGGTGGTGATGGTTGAGTCTCAATTCATGAACTCCCGTTCGTGTGTGATAACAAAAAAAAGAAACAAAAAAAAACGACTGCGGCAGTGAAAAAGCTCAATGTGCTTACGTAAGGTTTTAGAGCGGCAGTGGAGGGATGTTCTGGTTGAGTTGTGTGCCATGATCCCCAGGTTTGGGTGTTTTTTTTTTTTAGTTTCACGTCCTAGCAACATCTAAGGTCATGTCAGGATGGGTACTGGCTTGTGACAGTGTGCAATCATGGTGACTTTATAGTGCTGCCCCACTGGGAGAACCAGGCCACCAGCAGCATGACCCAATATCCCACTCAGTCACATTATTCTGACATTGAGCCAACCAGTCCGTGCCCTGTCCTAATAATGCTGAGCACCTGGCTAGGAAGTGACAAGTATCAATTTTTTAAGTCATTGGTTTGACTCGACCAGGGTTCTAACCTGACCCCGGGGGTTCAAATCCCACGATCTACCAAAACGGGAGACCGACGCTCAACTCATTCGGCCATCCCGTACTGTCCGGGGTGATGATGGTTGAGTTTCAATTGTAATTGATAAACTCCTGTTCATGTTTGACAAAAAAGACACACAAAAAGACTGCGGCAGTGAAAGAGCTGAATGTGTTTACGTGAGGCTTTAGAGCGGCAGGGGAGTGACTTCAGGGTGAGTTGTGTGCAAAGAGCGTTGTCGGCTCATTGAATTGGGGCGCATTGAATACGTCACAACATGAATATCACAGTTGGTGTCCATCCAGCCATAGTAATGCCCGACCGGGCGCGGTAGCTGAATCAGTAAAGCGTGGGCCTCGCGTGCGGAAGGTCGGGAGTTCGGCTCTCGGTCGAGTCAAACCAATGACTTATAAAATTGATACTTGTCACTTCTTAGCCTGACGTTCAGCATTAATAGGATAAGGCAAGAACTGGTTAACTCAGTGTCAGGATAATGCGACTAAGTGGGTCATGGTGCCAGCGGCTTGATTTTCCAATAGGGCAGCACTATAAACTCGCCTTGAGTGCGCATTATCACAAGTCGGTACCGGCCCTGATATGACCTTAGATGTTGCTGGGATGTAAAACTCCAACAAGCAACAACTAGTAAGGCCTTTGACCAAGCCAGTGAGTGGCGAGGGGCGGTTGGGGATGACACTGCAGCATCTTTGTTTGGAGTTTTACGTCCTAGAAACATATAAGGTCGTATTAGGATCAGCACTGACTTGTGACAGTGTACACTCATGGTCACCTTATAGTGCTGCCCACCAGCACCATGACCTGATTTCCCACTGGGTCACATTATCCTGACACTGAGCTAACCAGTCCTTGCTCTATCCTAGTAATGATGACTGCAAGGCTAGGTAGTGACAGGTATCACTTTTGTAAGTGATTGGTTTGATTCGGCCGCGATTCAAACTCCTGAGAAACTTGCGCTCTTGTCGATTCGACCACTGCGTCCGGCTGCCTAGACAGGTAAGCATGGATAGGGTGATTGCATCAGGGCGCCTAAATAGGCTAAAGGTTAGGACGTTTGCCCTTGAATGGTAATAAGTGTTGGTTCGAATCCGTTTAAAGGTGCAATATTTCCCATTTGGAGCATCTCCCTGACTAGTAATGCCGAGCACCGAGCCATGTAGCAACAGATATCAAGTCTGCAAGTCATTGGTTTGACTCGGTCAAGATTAGAACCCCCGACCTCCCACACGGGAAGCCAGCACTCTTACCAATTCGGCCACCACGTTCGGAGTGCAGCATGATAGACTGCCACACATACATACAGGACGTGGTATTTTATTATTTTAGCATAGTCTTTTTGTTCAAGTGTTTTTATTCCTCTGAATAACTTGTTGTCAGTGCTAATGCACTAGTCTTCCATTCCTAATGACAATTTCCGCTACACAGTAAACAAATCTATAACAATATAGAAAGACAATTACAGGGAAATAAAGCAAAACATCTGTACATGAATGACAGATAAGGAACAAGATAAGAGAAAAAAAGTTGTTGTCAGCACAATTTCAGTGCAACTCGTCAAAGAGGTTCGACATTAAAGCTGCATGTTGTTAGTGGTGGTCCTGGCAGATATGATGGTTTTTGGCCGAGTAGCTTCCAAATGGCTTTCACTACTAGGCGTCATACTTCCTACAGCTGTGGGTCCATCCTCTTCCAGGGCCTTAGTTACTTTTGAATTTCTTGTTTGTGATTCTGTAAAGTTGTTCTTTTTTCCGGGGTGGGGTTGTTGGCCCCACGCCCAACCCCCAACCTGGAGGACCAGTGGCTGCTCTTAGTCTGTCCTCTACCATGAGTCCTGCCCAGCTTGGTTAAACCTGCCAGGGTTTAAGCTGCATAGTCTGATGAAAACATAGTCTGATGAAAACATCAAACTTTCAAAATCAAAACAATTATCTAGATTTGATTCTACATATCTACCTTAGGTACTGATGTACTTATTAAACATTTAGCGGCACATAGAAGGGACTACTGAGTCAATTAATAGAACATGTTACTGCAGAAGCCTATGGTGATAGAGTTTTGGAAAGCTTGCCCAAATTAATTTAGCATGTTTCCATTTCAAATATCTCAAAATTTGGCGATTTAAAATATAAGTTACTTCAAACTAAAGTAAGGTAGATTATAATGAACAACCTAAGATGTTTATCTCAGAAAATGAGAGAAACTCAAAACCATCGGACTATGCAACTTTAAACAACCATCAATCAATCAATCAAAAACTGGACTACACTTTGTTTCTCTTTCTTTCTTTCTTCATTTCTTTCTTTGGGTTTTAACTTCCTGGTCACATATAAGGTCATGTCAGGAGGGCCACCGACTTCTAACTGCACACTCATGACGACTTTATGGTGCTGTCCCACTGGGAGAGCAGGCAACTGGCACCATGACCTGATATCCCACTCAGGCAGGGTACGTGAGAGGGAGCTCGGGGTTTGTGAGAGATCACAGGGACGGAATTATACGATAAATAGAAGCTGGCTGATAAAACGCCATCAAAATCCGACGGAAACCATCCAAGAGAAGGGAATGTCAGAAAGTCGGCAGACCTCCTGCAGCCATAGATTGTTGTGCGTGTGGTCAGTGACCCATGACTACTTCCTTGGTTCAGTGCGTCGCGTGCTTCCCTTGCTACCCACCCACTCAAACAAAATAAGGGGAATGCAAAACATTGTGAACATTATATACACTAGTGTGGCACAGATCTGTTCGTTGTGTGTGTTTTAATAGTATTCTGCACACAGCTCAATGTTGGTAACTGACATCCTGGCGTGGTACAGATCTGTTCGGTGTGTGTGTTTTAATAGAAGGAGTGCATGTGATGTCATTACGTAGCAATCAGCGGTCAGCGGGCTGCCATCTTGGATTATGAGCACCCTCCCTAGCCATGTTGTGAATGCATGCAGATGCAGTAAAACAGTTTGCTTGTGTTATGGGAGGTTCTGGGCAGTTTACATCAATGTGTTTACTTACAGCACCTTAGCAACAACTTCTGAGGCCAAACTGCTCAAAACAGTGACAAATAAACCAACAAATCAATAAATAAGGACAGTGTAGGCAGTTGCAAGCCTACTGTATGTCATCCAATATGGCCACTGAAAGTTGCCTTGTGACGTCATTACACCCCCTCTATAGTATTCTGTGCATAGCTCAATGATGGGTAAACCAGACGGGAAGGTCGAATGGGTTGAGCGCCCGTCTCCCGTTTTGGTAGATCGTGGGATTCGATCCCGCGGGTTCGAACCCTGGTCGAGTCAAACCAATGACTTAAAATTTGATACTTGTCACTCCCTTATGTTCCTAGCCAGACGCTCTACATTATTTGGAGTAATGGGACAAGTACTGGTTGGCTCAGTGTCAGGATAATGTGACTGGATGGGATATCAGGTCACGGTGCTCCCAGTCTGGTCTCTCCAGTTTGGCAGCACTATAAAGTCGCCATGAGTGCGCACTGTCACAAGTTGGCACCCGTCCTGATAAGACTATAGATGTTGCCAGGACGTAAAACTCCAACAATCAAATCAAATCAATGATGAGTAACTGGTGTCCTGGCTTGGTACACCTCTCTTTGTTGCGTGTGCTTTAATAGTATTCTGCACACAGCTCAATTATGGGTAACTGATCTCCTTGCGTTGATTCCATCTTCCACACACGTGCCCCAAAATCTGCCGTGAGCTTACTGAGATGCACACATTGGGCGTAATCGATTAATCGACTCTGGTCACCCGAGCCACTTTTTGGCGCATGCGCACATCCTGCAGACTCGGGTTGAATAACCGAATAAGCTTCTGCACGCTCGGGGTGGAAAAAATGGTGGCTTAATCTAAAACCTAATTATTTGTTTTAATAACCAATATAAGTACAGCAAAATAGGATTTAAAGTATTTTAGGATCGTATAAGCTGACAATCTGGGTTATTTAAAAAAAGCATTAAAACAACGAATAGGACTTGTAGTGGTAGCTACAGGTACCAGCTCAGGTGTGACGTCATCGTTCCTAGCAAACCCCAGCCAAGAGGTGGGTTACTGGCGTCGGGTCGTTTTGCACACGGCACGTGTTTTTGTCGACTCCACTCGCGGTGTTCGATTTGAAATTCAGACGACTCGGGTGACCCGAGTCGCCCGGGTCATGTTAATCGATTACGGCCACTGTGTTCTTTATGTGCGAGTGGTTTATAAATATTAAACAAAAACCAGTATTATGTCTCTCATTAGTATCAGTTCTACATCCCAACCTACTCACACCTCCAAGTATAGACGTGCACACAATTCAGGGCGTAACCAACATCACGTTGGAAACAGCGGTTCTTGTTGGATCACTGAAATTAAGCAACATTCAGCCTCATCGGGTTCGAACCCAGACCGTGTCAAGCTTACAAAAATGGATACTTCTCGTCACCTAGCTTGGTGATCTGCATTAGTATGATAAGGCAATGACTGGTGGCTCTGTATTAGGATAATGTGATGGTGATGGTGCCGACGGCCTGGTTTCCCAGTGAGGCAGCATTATAAAGTCGTCATAAGTGCGCACTGGCACAAGTCGGTACTCATCCTTATATGATCTCAGACGTTGCTAGGACATAAAACCCCAACAAACTTGAGCCTTATCAATACTTGGGATGGGTGACCTGCCTGGAAATACAAGGATCTGGAGACCTCCTGACACAGGCTTATACTAGTTTATAGCCTTCCAAATTAGCTATAACATGTTGAGTCACTACCAACACGCTTTGCTTATGAGAGACCTGTAGGGTACTAGTTACCGTCCCCACAACATGGTGTCCGGTGACAGCTTTACTTAGCGGGCACCAGTGGCTGCTCGATGAACACGTCTGGTGACAGACTTACTTACAAAGATAGACTTACCAGGCACCAGTGGCTGATCGCTTGTGATATCTCCTAGGGGGGGAAGCGTCGGGAAGGATTGGGCCCTGGCGGCCAACTAACTCCCTCTCACACACACTTCGTGTCGGGACCTCACAACGCCACCGAGCGGCCTGGGGAGGAAGTAGGGTGAGGGTGAGGTGAAGGGGTAGGGGTGGCTCAGGGGGGGGGGGGGGGGCGTTGGATTGGGGTTGAAGGTTGTATGTGTGTGTGAGGTGAGTGGGTGGGTAACTGCTAACATCCACGAACAGCATGCGCTGAGCGTTGAACTCAGACCTCA
This sequence comes from Branchipolynoe longqiensis, assembly GCA_030323885.1. Taxonomy (NCBI): domain Eukaryota; kingdom Metazoa; phylum Annelida; class Polychaeta; order Phyllodocida; family Polynoidae; genus Branchipolynoe; species Branchipolynoe longqiensis. The sequence goes on from CM059189.1 coordinate 58,775,232, forward strand.
TGCCCGATGTACACTAACTGATAGTTTGACATGAAAATGTGACGACTCAAATAGGGAACCTGGATGAATGAACCCCAGCCTTACGCTGATTGGCTGATGGCTGAGATGGTCCGCCTCATTTGTCACCTGTCAGTAACCAGCGAATCCCTCCGCCAGTAATTGTCCATGATGTGCGCAACATGGGTAATTGAATGAACGAGACTGTGAATCTCAATAGATTAGGGCACCATGGTGCTGACTATATTCTATTCTTAGAACTAATAATTTTGTCCGCCACTCGACGTGCCATCTCCATGATACTCCTTGAACTTCTTATTGCGCAGTTAACTTTAATTATGCAGTTAGATAAAAATCAGACTGTTGGCGACACCTATATTCGCTTTTAGAACTAAGAAATGGCCACCGATTGACGTGCCACCTATAGTGATTTCCAGTCAAAGCCGATGACGTGGCACTGGAGATCTTCACTTTGACCAGACTTTTCAAACCGAGAGGACGTACTTCTTCCGGCCAGATTTGCCATCCCACTCACCCAACTAATATGATGTATCGATAGGGTTAAGTGCCTGTAATCCTTGAAATATCTAAGGTCATCTCATCCTGAAAGAGTAATGTAACAAGCTAAGATAGAAAGAATTAAAATTGCCACTTTATACTACTGTCTCGTTCTGTTTTCAATTGACCTTATCTGCGAAAACGAAGCTTGCCCTCCTTTGTTTGCGACACAATGCCCCCATGAATTATTCATCAAGTGGATGTTAATTGCATAACGCGGGTGGAGTGGGGGTGGGGTGGGGGTGGTAGGGGGGGGGGGTCATGGTTGGGGATAGGCAATAGTTGTACACACAAACTAACCAAAGTGCAGATATTGCCCATAAGAAATACTTAATTTAAATTTGTTGCATTAAATAGTACTATTTCAAACTGGATTTAAAGATTCCTTAAGTCAGAATAGCAAAACCTAATGCGGGGACAACAAGTTATGCCAATGCTATCTCTAAGTGCCAGATTTTAACACTGGTGTGTATAACAATCAATTATAGTTAATCAATACCCGCTCAAATATCCATGCACCATTATTCGATCGCCTCCTTTAGCATGCCTCTAGTTTGTTGGCATGAGTGAATATGTGTGAATATGCGGGAATATGTAAATCACCAACACGAGGCATGCATGGATAGTCATACTCATAGATGAAAGATTCACCCCGTACTTACAGTACATGGGTGAACGACAACGTAGTCTAAATACCGCCGAAAATAGCATTAGTATGGAACGGAAAGTAGAATGCCTGGCACCAGTGTCAAATGGTTACTTATATCAACACAGAGTTGGTGAAATGGGAAAGAATGCAAAAAGACAAGATGGCAGCCAGAGAACGCCATCGATTTCACTTTTAAATTGCATGTTTTATTATATTTTCCAACTCAAAAGTAGCGGGTAAATATGAAGACATACATAAAGAGTATATTGTGCTTCTTAAATTAAGAATTTACCAGCTCAGTTAATTAACCCAGCATGTCGAAATTCTTCGCCAGCTTTTCTAATGGGTTGGTTTTCACCCCTGTACTAAAAGTATGGGGTGAATCTTTTATCTAGGATAGTCACTGCTTGCTCTGAAACATAGCTAGAGCGCCGGGAACAACGCTTCCGTTCTGCATTATTATGCTTTGTTTTCAGTTCATTGAGGATTTAAGCCCTTGCAACATCTAAGGTCATACCAGGATGGTTACCGACTTGTGGCAGTACACACTTATGACGATTTTAGAGTGTTGCCCCACCGGGAGACCAGGCTGCCGGCAATACTGCCCAATATTTCACTCGGTCACATTATCCTGATACTGAGGTCACCAGTCCTTTCCTTATCCTAGTTATACCAAGTGCCAGGCTAGGTAGCGACAAGGATCAATTTTGTAGGTCACGCGTTTGACTCAGCCAGGTTTTCAAACTCCTGACCTTCGACACGGGAAGCTAGCGCTCTACCGATCCCTCCAATGCGTCCTGTGTCTATAGTGTGTGCATTGAAGCGTGTCCATGTAGGGAGGTCACGTTCTGACATTATGGGTGTGTGAGTGTGCGCATGTATGGTTGTGTATGCGCGTGCGTGAGTTTATGTGCATATGTATACATGCGTGTGCTTGTGTGCGTGCTGGTGCGTATTTTGATGAAACCCATTCATTTATAGCAACCATATATCAATGGCTGGGAATGGGCCCCCGGGTTGAAGTTGAGCGAGGAGCAAAATGGAGAGAAAGTGAACTGAAAGAAAGAGAGAAAGGGACGAGAGGGACAGAGGGGAGAGAGCGAGAGTGAGAGGAAGAGAGGGAGATGGTGAGAGAGGGAGAGAGGGAGAGAGGGAGGGAGAGAGGGCGAGAGGGAGACAGGGAGAGAGGGGAGAGGGGGACAGAGGGAGAGAGGGAGAGAGGGAGAGAATGAGAGAGGGAGAGAGGGAGAGAGGGAGAGAGGGAGAAGGAGAGGGAGTGAGGAGAGAGCGAGGAGAGCGAGAGAGGGAGAGAGCGCGAGAGGAAGAGAGGAGAGAGGGGAGAGAGAGGGGAGAGAGGGAGAGAGGGAGAGAGCGATACAAGGAGAGAGGGCGAGAGGGAGAGGGGGGGAGAGGAAGATAGGGAGAGAGGGAGAGAGGGGGAACGGGAAGAGAGGGACAGGGGGAGAGGGGAAGATAGGGAGAGAGGGAGAGAGGGAGAGCGGGAGAAGGGGAGAGGGGAAGATAGGGAGATAGGGAGAGGGGGAGAGGGGGAGAGAGGGAGAGAGGGAGGCACATAGGGAGAGAGGGAGTGAGGGAGAGAGGGAGAGAGGGAGAAAGAGATGAGTGAGAGAGCGAGAGAACAAGAGATGGCGCAAGAGAGTGAGAGCGCAGGAGAGTGTGAAAGAGTGAAAGAGCAACAAGTGAAAGACAAGAGAGCGTTAAAAAGAGATCGAGTGAGATAGAGTGAGATGGAGTAAGATAGAGTGAGATAGAGTGAGATAGAGTGAGATAGAGTGAGATAGAGTGAGATAGAGTGAGATAGAGTGAGATAGAGTGAGATAGAGTGAGATAGAGTGAGATAGAGTGAGATAGAGTGAGATAGAGTGAGATAGAGTGAGATAGAGTGAGATAGCGTGATATCGCGTGTAATAGAGTGAGATAGAGAACGCGAGGGTGAGATAGATAGCGCAAGAGATAAGCCCGTTATTGTTATGATGCCAGTTTTCGTTGACCCCAATGCACTCCGGGGTCCACCCCTCTCCTCACCCGATCAACATTCTCTAGTCATGTGTTAACTATGATATGTCAGGGTTAGTAAGTGTTTGCCACAAGCCAAGAATGGCTTATTGCTGTCACTGTGGCAGTGTGCGCGACGGGTGCAGATCAACTAGGCGCTTTTTCTCACTTTTATTTTATCCTCCCATGATTTAGCCCGTCGAACCCGCACCCCACCCGCACCAGCACCCGCACCCCCACCCCACCCACCCCCCACCCCTTCCCCCACCCCGACATGGATACATCAATATGCCTAATAGTAATACCGCCGTGGAATCACCAGACAGGATGACCGAATGAGTTGAGCATCCATCTCCCGTTTTAGTAGATCGTGTTAGTCGAACCCTGATCGAGTAAAACAAATAACTTTAAAATGTATACTTGTCACTTTCTAGGATGCACTCGACATTATTAGGATAGAGAAAGGACACGTTGGCTCAGTGTCAGGATAAAGTGACTGAGTGGGATATCAGGTTATGGTGCTGGTGGTCTGGGCTCCCAGTGGGGCAGTACTATAAAGTCAGCACTGTCACAAGTCAGTACCCATCCTGATATAACCTTAAGTGTTGCCAGGATCCAAAACTCCAACAAGCAACCAACCAATATCTTGTTATGTCATATTGAGCATTATGTTAGTGAGCCATTCTTAAAATCGTTTCAGCTGCTCTTTAAAGCCCTCCAGTAGGCCAGTACCCGGGCTCACCTCGACAATGACACCCAGACAATATCGATTCCTCTGGCAGGGGGTGTCGACATCGGGCCGTACCATCCACTGTAAGTGCTGACCTTCTGAGATGGGGGTGGGGGCTTGAGGGGGCGGGGCGGGGTAGTCTGCAGGGGGAAGTGGGGAAGTTCGCCACCTGATACTAGTGATAGGGGTGTGTTTGGATGCCAACTCGACCCGCTAACAGAACAATCGCACAGCACGGGGGTTGGCGGCCACCTTCACAAACACACACAGCCAGTTCAAGGAAGGCCGAGCAACAGCCGCACTCAATAACTAATGCACTTCTTAGTGCGTGTGTTTGTATGTATATTGTTGCATTAGTGGGGGGGGGGGTGAGGGGGTGAGGGGGGGGGTATTGTCAGTGGTTTGTAAACACTAATTTCGATGGTGTTTTATTTTCAAATGTTTTATGTTGTTGTCCTTTTTTGCTGCTTTTGTGTGTCGATTTGTAAATAGCGTCCTGCTCAAGTGCGGAGATATGGGTGGTGCCGCGGACGGAAGGGGAGAGTGGAGAGGGGGGAGAAGCGGAGAAGGGGGGAGCGGGAAGCGCGAGAGAGGGGAGGAGAGGAGGAGAGGAGAAGGGAAGAGACTGGGAGAGGAGAAGCGAAGAGGGGGGAGGGAAGAGGGGAGGGGAGAGGGGACGGAGGAGGGGAGGGGAGGGGAGAGGAGGGGAGAGAGGCGAGCGGAGAAGGGGAGGGGAGAGGGGAGGGGAAGTGGTGGGGGAGATGGGAAGGGGGAGGGGGGAGGAGGGGGAGAGGGGAGGAACGAGGGGAGGGGGAGAGGGAGCGGAGAAGGGGAGGGGAGAGGGTGGAGAGGGGAAGGGAGAGGGGGAGGGAGACAGGGGTAAGGGGCGGGAAGGGCATTGGGGGAGGAAGAGGGGGAGGGGGAGGTGAGAGGGGGAGGGGGAGTTAAGCCCCTCGTGCAGTGAGTGCTATGTAATGGCCCGGTCACATTACGACGCATCTCGCCAGCGCGCCGCCAATGCGTAAAATCACTTTTTGACGTCGAGAAGCGTCGAACTTTTCAGCGTGGGGCTCAAAGTTGGACGTATACATACCATATACACAGTGTATGGGCAAGGTATGGCTAACGTACCTCCCGGCAAAAAAATGCTTGAATTACACTCACGGTATGTTCACAGAATGCTGGTGAATGTTATATACGTTATTCGATCGCCAGAACTACGTGTCATACGTTACATACGTCAAGACACACTGGAGAAATGCTAAACATACGTTAGATGTACGTTAGGCATATGTTATCCATACGTTGTCAGTATGCGGATGGTATGTTCCCACTGCCTTTAAAGTAGGTCAATGTAGTGCAATGTAGTGAACAACATTTGACTAACATACGTCTAACGTACATCAACATCTGCCTAACACATACATAAGATATGGCGGACATAAAATCCACATGTTGTCGAACGTTGTCATACTTCGAAAGTTTTGTGCATGCACAAAACTTTGCCGACCCCCTGACATGCGACGTTGTATCTCGACGAACGTCAATGTACATTGATGTATACCAACGAGTGCCTAATGCATGCATAATGCATAATGACGTATCCCGACATAGTGGCAAAAAATCACATACGTCGACGTACGTTTGTGCGATGCATCGTAATGTGACAGCACCATAAGCCGTCCCACCCGGCGCCTTCCCCAGGCCGGGGATTGTTTTGCTTTCCCCCGGACAACAGTGTGCGTCGGGGGATCCACGCCTACAAACAAGCTGAGACAACACGCGCCCCCGGGAGGGCCGTCACCACGCCCATACGTCAATCCAGCGCAGAGTACGCCGGCAAGGGGCCGCCTCGCCACCGGCTCACGGCTAGCTGTGGCAGCGGTCGTCACACGGCATGTCCACGTCGTGCTGCCGTGGTGCGGGTCTTTTACTACTCACGTGGTGCTCGTACAGTAATAATATACCACTTACCTATTGCTCACGTACCACTCACGTATTTCCCACGTACCACTCTCGTATTACCCACGTACCACTCACGTATTTCCCACATACTACTCACGTATTGCCCACGTACAACTCACCTATTGCTCACATACTACTCATGTATTGCTCATATGCCACTCGCGTATTGCTCACGCACCACCCACGTGTTGCTCATGTACCACTCACATATTGCTCACGTAATACTCACGTATTTCCCACGTACTACTCACGTATTGCCCATGTACTACACATGTATTGCTCATGTTCCACGCAAGTATTGCTCAGGTACCACCCCCATATTGATCATGTACCACTCACATATTGGTCATGTACTACTCACGAATTGCTCATGAACTACTCACTTATTGCTCACATACTACTCATATATTGGCCACGTAATACTCACATGTTACTTACATATTGCCCAGTACTATGCACGTATAGCTCACATACTACTCACGTATTGCTCACATACTACTCACATATTGCTCACATACTACCTATGTATTGCTCACATATTATGCATGTATTGCTCACGTACTACCCATGTATTGCTCACATACTACCCATGTATTGCTCACATACTACTCACATATTGCTCACATACAATGCATGTATTGCTCACGTACCACTCACGTATTACTCACGTGCTACTCATGTATTGCTCACGTATTGCTCACATACTACTCACATATTGCTCACATACTACCCATGTATTGCTCACAGACTACTCACGTACTGCTCACGTATTGCTCACGTATTGCTCACATACTACTCACATATTGCTTACATTCTACTCATGTATTGCTCACTTACTACCCACGTATTGCTCACTTACTACCCACGTATTGCTCACATACTACTCACGTATTGCTCATGCTGTATTCACATATTGCTCACGTTCTACTCACGTATTGCTCAAGTACTACTACTCACGTATTGTTCACATACTACTCACGTATTGCTCACGCTGTATTCACGTATTGCTCACGTTTTAGTCACATTGTCCAACTACTATGCACGCACTTCCCAAGTTTTATTCATGAAACTTAATACTTGCCATATTACCTGACCTGCTGCTCTACATTACTAGTATCGAGCAGGAAATGGTCTGCTCAGTATCCGAATAATGTTCCCGAGTGGGCTATCGAGCGATAATGCTAGTGGAACGTGCTTCCAGTCGGACAGTAGCATAAAGTTGTCATCAGTGGGAATTATCATAGGTTGGTACCCGACTTGATATAGCATCATCAACACATAAAAGCCTTAACAAGCAAATAGATTAAGAACTGAATTGTAGCATAGCACGCACCATTAAATTAGGCTAACAGGTCACTGCAATGATTGTATAATTTGAGATCTCCATATCTACTTAATGGCCCTGAAATGCCCAATTTCGTTGAAGCAACACACACTAAGTTCAACTTGCCTCGATAATACAGCTCTGAAGCCAATTTACTCTACTTACCAATACAATAACAGCCCCCGCCCATCAGGCCAAAATAAAAAGCGCCGAAAGGAACCTGAAAAAGCAGCCATGAACTGATTTCCAATGACAATATCCTATTGTCACGATTGTTATTATTAGGATAGAAGATAGATGGCTCAGACTGATATGGCCTTTTCCATATCTAGGAAGGCCAGGGCTATGTGGCTACGTGTCTGATGTGAGAGTAGGTGATGTTAACTGAACACAAAGCACATTGTCTAAGTATTGACTAATAGATTGGAAAAATCCATCCTCACTAATCAATTGCATGCCAGTACAATAGGGGACGTACAACTGTGGTATTATAGTCCGCACCTGGTGAGCTGTACATACGTAGGTAATGGTTATTTAACACTCGGCGCGGTGGCCGAATCGGCAGAGCGCATGCTTCCCATGCAGAAGGTCGGGAGTTCGACTCCCGGTCGAGTCAAGCCAATGACAATATTCATAACTGTTGCTTCCTAGCCTGGTCGATTAAAACCAATGAATTACACTATTGATGCTTGTTGTTTCCTAGCCTGGTGCTCGGCATTATTAGGATAGGGAAAGGAGTCATCAGTTCAGTGTCAGTATACTGTGACTGAGTGGGATATCAAGTAATGGTGCTGGTGGCCTGGTCTTCTAGTGGAGCAGCACTATGAAGTTGCCATGAGTGTGCACTGTCACAAGTCGGTATCCGTCCTGATATGACCATAGATGTTGCCAGGACGGAAAACCCCAACAAAAAGGCGCAATATTTCTCATTTGCATCATCTTTTCGAAAATATTTATCGTAAAATATGGCAGAAAATCAAAACCATTGGTTTAGACATCCGTAAATTTAGCTTTCAAACTAATCGAATGTCACGTGATTAAAAACTGCCAATTGTGCGTCGCATGCAAACAATATTTCAGCACTAGAACACAATGTTAAAGGATAGACTTTGGTCATTAAAATATGTTTAATATTAGAAGTAGGACTACGTGCAGTATGGTTTGGTCCTTAATAGATAGCTATGAATAAAGCGAACCCTCTTCACTCTTCGTTATAGTGAACAGTCCACTTCATGAAACAGAACAAAAACTAGTTAAACTTATAGTTGCCTAGTCCGACAGATTTGAATTTGTGCCATATTTTGAAATAAACATATTAGGGTGATTGCTATAATCCACATTAGTTCAGTCTGAAGTAACTAGCTAACTGTTTTAATAAATGGCTGACGTTGAAGGTACTTGAACGGAAAACATGCCAAATTAATTTTGGCGTGCATGTTGAAATGCTGGATACCATAGTTTCAGCAGTGATAGGTTCTATAATATTCCCTTAATATTCCCTTAATCATCATCATCATCATCATGCTGTCGGTTGCGATGCGACAAAGACTGCTTTCATTACTTGACTGCCGCTCTCCATTTAGCTCTCTGCTGTGAGAGTTGCATCCATGAGTTGGTCTTAATGTCTCTCAGCTTCAGGTTTCTCTTGATGGTATCCCTGAACCAGAGACGAGGGCACCCTCTCTTTCTGTAGCCAGAAGACAGTTGAGAATAGAGGATCTGCTTTGGTAGCCTGTCTGATGACATCCTCCTGAGGTGTCCAGTCCACCAGAGATTCTTTTTGATCAGAAGATCTTCCATAGAGGGCAGCCCCATCCTTTCGAGTATTTCCTTATTCGTCACTTTGTCCTTCCAGGTTAGCCTCATGATTGAACGCAGATGTCGCATCATGAAGGCATGCAGCTTTTTCACCTGTTGTCTGTACAGTGTCCAGGCCTCGGCTCCGTATAGTAGGGTGGATAGCACGATTGCATGGTAGATCTTACCTTTGACCCGAATGGACACATGGTGGTTGTTCCAGAGTCTCTGGCGTAGTCGGCCGAAAGATGCGCTATTCCCTTAATATTCCCTTTTATGCAGCAATGATGGAGATGTAAGATCAAACCTAGGTGAGTGTTTTACTTTAGAGAATTTAGTGTTTTCAACAGAGTATGCAGCTTTAACGCAAGTCATGTGAACCGAATATGTGCGTTCCAGATTTCTGACAGGAGAACTGAGGCGGGGGGGGGGGGGTAACTAGGTCATCCAGCAAAGTTAAAGGGGCCAGATATAGGTCGCTGGCGACAGGAACCGTACTCCGACAAATGCTCTCCAAGCACAACCTTGTTTGGGTTTTATGTTTAAAGAACCAAATATGTGTGGGGAGAGTAGGGGACCCACTTCACCACCAGAAGTGGGTCAGTTCTGAGGCTGGTACTAGCTGGCAGCTGTTGTTTTTAAAATGGCTGGGTGAGTGGAGAGAAGGGAGAGTAAAACTGGGGTATTTTCAATCTTCTTTAGAGTAGTTCAATCAGGAAATATATTTGTGTAATGTAAAATATATGTTAGTACAATTACATTGCATAATTCAATGAGAAACAGATATAGATGAAAAACGTTTTTTTGTTGATGAATGTAAAAAAGGTTCTGCTGTGTATGGGGTTTGAACCCACACCACCAAACAACTTCAGATTACAAGTCCAACACTCTAACCACTAGGCCACAGAGACAAGACATAATTAATAGTCTCAGTTCAGGCTATTTGTGTATAGGACGTCACTTCGTGGCTTCTGCGCATGCGCGGATTTTCGCACGTTGCGGCGAGCACTGCTATTTGTTTTGTTTACACTCGGCGATTCGGAAGACGGACGCTCTAACTCGAACACATGTGCGTGCATGCATACATACGTACATACGTACATACCTACCTACATGCATGCATGCATGCATGCATGCATACATACATACATACATACATACGTACGTACGTACGTACGTACGTACGCACGCACGCACGCACGCACACACACACACACACACATACATACATACATACATACATACATACATACATACATACATACATACCTTTTATATGTGACGTCCTATACACAAATAGCCTGAAGTGAGACTACTAATTATGTGTGGTCTCTGTGGCCTAGTGGTTAGAGTGTTGGACTTGTAATCTGAAGTTGTTTGGTGATGTGGGTTCAAACCCCATCCACAGCAGAACCTTTTTTACATTCATCAACAACAAAATTTTTTCATCTATATCTGTTTCTCATTGAATTATGCAATGTAATTGTACTAACATATATTTTACATTACACAAATATATTTCCTGATTGAACTACTCTAAAGAAGATTGAAAATACCCCAGTTTTACTCTCCCTTATCTCCACTCACCCAGCCATTTTTAAAACAACAGTTGCCAGCTATTCCCAGCCTCAGAACTGACCCACTTCTGGTGGTGAAGTGGGTCCCCTACTCTCCCCACACATACTTGGTTCATTTAAACATAAAAACTAAACAAAGTTGTGCTTGGAGAGCATTTGTCGGAGTACGCACAGTGTCCCAGCGAGCTATAGCTGGTCCCTTTAACACATGAGGATGAAGCGATAGCCCTTCTCTACACCTTCATCATTTACTGTTTGTTTGTTGGAGTTTTACGTCCTATCAACATCTAAGGTCATTTCAGGAGGGGAAGTGTGCACTCATGGCAACTTTAGAGTGCTGGCCCATTATGAGTTCAGGCCACCGGGACCATGACTGAAATATTCTACTCGGTCACATTATCCCAATAGTGAGCTAACCACTCCTTGCCCTATCCTAATAATGCCGAATACTAAGTCAATTTAATTTAACCTGATACTGCTTAAACCTGGTAGAAACTCAAAACCATCGGACTACGCAACTCCACCTGGGTTACTGGGTTACTGGGTTACTGGGTTACTGGGTTACTGGGTTTCTGGGTTACTTCGTTATTAGTTTTCGTTATGATGGATAGAAGACGTTGAAATTCGCGCTCTGCCGTTGTTCTTTTTCAGGCGGTGTCAAATCTGGGCCAGGACTTCATGACACATTCAACCGACCTCATGTGGGGAGGGGCAGAGGGGGTGGGGGGTGGGTGAATGCGGGGGAAACACCAATACTCGTGGTTTCTTTCCATAATGCAACCCCCCCCCCCCCCCCATCCCCAATCTGCTATCGGTGAAAACCAGCAGAAAATTGAGTTATTGCACAGTTTGTGGGTTACTACTTGGGGTTTTACATCTTACTCCTACTGCCATCTCAGACTGAGGTCGAATCGGGCGCGGTGGCCGAATCGATAGAGCGTGGGACTCGTGTGCGGTAGGTCGGGAGTTCGGTTCCCCAGTCGAGTCAAGCCAATGACTTTAAAATTGATAATTGTCACTTCCTAGCCTGCCGCTCGGCATTACCAGGACAGGACAATGACTAGTTATCTCAGTGTCAGGAAAATGTGACTGAGTGGGATATCGGATCATGGTGCTGGCAGCCTGACTTCGCAGTGGAGCAGCACTATAAAGGTGCCTTGAGTGTGCACTGTCACAAGTCTGTACCTGTCCTGATATGATCTTAGCTGTGGCCAGGACGTAAAACTCTAACAACCAACCATCTTAGACTGAGGTATGTGGGAGTTCAGTCGCGGAAAAGCGGTCTCTGCTCTGCAGTACCACCTTCAAAGGATGACTTACCCTAAGTATAACTTCAAAGTTACACGCGATATGAAATCCCACTGCTGTCTACGCCATCCAAGCCTCCTTTCCAAGACATCAGTTGTAAAAATACAAAAATAAACTTAAAATAACAACCTTAAAAAACTAAACAACCTCCATGCATTAATTGATTATTCAGGAATCTGAAGGATGATTTGTGCAAAGTAATATTGCTGTGTTTGCATTCTTTGATGAGTGTTTGCAGATGGTTTGAAACAAACCCTTGGAACAGAGAGGGACAGAGACAGAGAGGCAGAGAGGCAGAACGTCAGAGAGGTGGAGAGACAGAGAGGCAGAGAGGGAGAGCATCAGAGAGGCAGAGAGGCAGAGATACAGAGAGACAGAGACACAGAGAGGCAGAGAGGGAGAGCATCAGAGAGGCAGAGATACAGAGAGACAGAGACACAGAGAGGCAGACAGGCAGAGAGGCAGATACACTGAGAGGCAGAGACGCAGAGACACAGAGAGGCAGAGAGGCAGAGAGGCAAAGATACAGAGAGGGAGAGAGCCAGAGAGGCAGAGACGGAGAGAAGCAGTGAGACAGAGAGTCAGAGAGGCAGAGACGGAGAGATGCAGAGAGGCAGAGACGGAGAGAGGCAGAGAGGCAGAGAGTCAGAGAGGCAGAGAGACAGAGAGGCAGAGAGGGAGAGATGCAGAGAGGCAGAGAGGCAGAGAGCCAGAGATGGAGAGAGGGAGAGAGACAGAGAGACAGAGAGTCAGAGAGCCAGAGAGCCAGAGAGGCAGAGAGGCAGAGAGACCAGTAGAGATGCAGGGGGAAAGACCGTGAGAGAGTAGGGGGCGTGGGAGTAGTGTAGGGGTCATGGGAACATAGAGGGTTGGGGGGTGATAACATATGTAGGTGCTAGTTCTCCCCTTGTAGAATTGCTTTTGTTTGTTGGAGTTTTACGTCCCAGCAACACTAAAGTCATATCATTATCAGGAAGTGCACATACTGACTTGTGACAGTGTGCACTTATGGCATATTTATAGTGCTTGCCCACTGGGGAGACCGAGTCACCGGTACCATGATCTGATATGCCACTCAGTAAAACGCGCCCCACGATATCTGTATCACACTAATGCCGAGTGCCAGGCTAGATGGCATCAATTTAGTGAGAATAATAACAAACCCCCAACGCCATGAAGGATATAATAAGTGATATGACAGAAGGCCCACATACCCTTAAATGCCGGCCATACACTAGTCGATATTTCACACGTGGAGTCATATCGACTGACCAGAGAACTGGAATCTCCAATTGAAAGGTCCCAGTCAAACAATAGCTATCTATAATCTGGCCAACCCCGTCGCAGACTGGTCTTGGATTGCCCAGGTTATTTTGGGGTGGCTTTTTTTTCTCCCTGTGTTTTATTGAATCCAGCTAATCTGGTGTTGTACACAAGGGGGGTCTGCACAATAGATATCATTAATCACTGCAGTTAGGAAACTGCAACGTAGCCATAGTTACCCAGCCAAGACTGGGGGTGGGGGTGGGGGTGGGGGTGATGAATAGATGTACCACGTACCATCAAATACGTGACTGGCTACATCAAGTAGTATTTTATCTAATTGAAATATTTGCTCGGACAATTTCATTGCAATCTACATTAGAAACAAATGTATGGCAAGAATCCTTCCACCCTTGGTTATCAGAAGGCATGTAGGTATAGGTGCAAATTGAGTTTAATGCATATGATTTGTAGTGAAGGTAAGGTTGGGAGGGGAACCAGTCCTAACTTCCGGTGTGTAACCCTTTACCGGCCGCGGTGGCCGAACCGGTAGAGTGCGGGTCTCGCGTTTAGATCCCGGTCGAGTCAAACCAATGACTTATAAAATTGATACTTTCCGCTTCCTAGCCAGGCGCTCAGCATTAATAGAATAGTGCTAGGACTGGTTAGCTCAGTGTCAGGATAATGTGACTGAGTAGGATATCAGATCATGGTGCTGGTGGTCTGGTCTCCCAGTGGGGCAGCACAATAAGATTCACCATGAGCGTTCACCATCACAGGTCGGTACCCGTCCCGATATGACCTTTACTGTTGCCAGAGAGTAAAGCTGGCAAAGTGAGTTTAATGTATATGATTTATAGTGAAGAATAGGGTTGGGAGCGGCACCAGTCCTAACTTCTGGGGCCAAATGTAAGAGTCTGGGTTAGGGCTCGTAACCCACGCGTCGTGCGGATTTCCCTGGTTAGCGGCCAAAGTGTCAGTATGTGCGTGGGTAAAGCTGAGATTCCTTACACGCGGTATGCGATCTGCGAATGCGAATGCGAATGCGGCAAAAAATCGAAACGCCTTGAAGTCAATGGGCTGCAACCCTTACATACGGTATGCGAATGCGAATGCGAATGCGAATGCGACAACTCGATCGGTCCCTGTAGCGATCGGTCCGGCATGCGGCATGCGACACGGGGGTGCGAATAGATTAGCATCAGTCGCATTTGTCCATTGATATAAGGCTGGAGGAGGCGACTGATAATTACGGACAGCCGGGACAGGGTGGTGTGAATAGAAAAGCATCAGTCGCATTTGTCCATTGATATAAGGCTGGAGGAGGCGACTGATAATTACGGACAGCCGGGACAGGGTGGTGTGAATAGAAAAGCATCAGTCGCATTTGTCCATTGATATAAGGCTGGAGGAGGCGACTGATAGTCTTTAGCCCTGTATCTACACCAAGTGCAGTAGTGGTGGTGGTGGGGGTTCGGGTTGGTAAAAATGCTACCAGAGCCACAAAAATATGAATACTTATCTATAATTTGGTAATTATAAAGGTAGGAACCTCCATGTGCAGTACCAAGAGTTACATGGATATACATGCCATATTAGGCCATATACAGTGCAGTATGGAGTATACTTGTTTATTTTTATTTTTTAAATATAGCCAGTGATGTGCCGTCTGCCGCATGCCGCATACCGTGTAGAAGGAATCTTCCCATTCGCATACCGCATGCCGCATGCGCATGCCGCATGCCGCATACCGTGTGTAAGGAATCCTAGCTTTAGGCTACCGCCTCGAGGGTTAACGTCGTCTTCACTAACTCCCACTTGAGCCAGGGATAACGTGCAGGTTAGGGACCGATTCGGGCCAAATCTATTCAAGGCGATCATATTTAACAGAATTACATACGCAATAAGTGAAATTTGACCAATTTAACCCTAAATTCGAAGCGTTATTAAGGCTACCGCCGCTTTGGCGGCGATATTAATCGCCGAACGTAATGTAAACAAATCGCCGCTGCATCGACGTCGCGTTCAATACTGGCGGCGGCGGTGATTTGTTTACTTTACGTTCGTCGATTCGAAAATATAACTAGTAATATCGCCGCCAATGCGGCGGTAGCCTTAATAACGCTTCGAATTTCGGGTTAATTTAATGAAATTTCGCGATTTGAGTATGTAATTCTGTTAAATATGGTCGCATTTAATATATTTGAGCCTAATATATTGCTACAAAGGCAGAGGGATTTCCCAAATCTATAAATAACCGAAACGTTAGCTAACCCGCACGCGCTTTGGACTAATACATCCCCCCTGACACATATATTAACGCCGACAATAGTTACCCCGCCGGCCGCCCTTAACTCTGCAGCCGATAAATTGTGGCTCTTACATTTGGCCCCTGGTGTGTAACCTGTAGCCGCGACCCGGCGTGCTGAGTACTTCCTGAGGGACCAGCAGGACTCCAAACACCCGTATTGGTTAAGAATATTCTAAGATATCAGATTAGTTACTTCTTATTCCCACTCACTTGCTATCCGGACCGCACTTTGTCCACACCTCTCTCTATCTCCTCTCCACTGGCCTTGCTCCTCCTTGATATGTCTAAAAAGAGTTCCAGGAGGGGGAGCCCACCAGCATTTCACTTTCTACTCTTACTCTGTCCATGTCTTTGGCTTGCCGGCTGGTCACCATAAAGCAAATAGACACGGTCCTTTGACTCAACTCTCCTCATTTCTCTTTCCTAGACTCTACCCTTTTTCTTTTCTCCCAGGCATAGTCCTCACCCTGACCAGGGTGGGGCCCTTTACATTTACGTTTCTCGCTTTGTTCTCGTTGCTGGAACCACCGCTGGACCCATCTTTACCCGCCCTTCCTCGAAACCCTTGCTGCTGTCTGCTGGATACAAGTGCTGTGCTACCGCCGGACCAGAGTGATCCTGGACCACCCCAATGACTCGTCGTTTAATCATTGTAAAGACATCCCCCAGCTTCTACAACCGTCCCACCAGAAGATTATTCTTCAACCAAAGATTGGGCCGATTTATCAGAGCCTCTCTATAATGTTGCAGTTCTGCAACTGCTAACCGTCGTAAGTTTACAAACAACCCAGAAGTCAAGTATTCCCACTGAATTTCATGCTCCAAACCTGACATGAGAAAAAAAAAGCCTCAAATATAATACAACATGAAATGACTGAATTATCCCCTTTTTATGCCCGCTTTAGGGAGTATGTGAGGTGAGGAAACACTGGTAGGGCTGCTTTCAGGATGGTTTAAATTCACCTGTTTGATGATAACAGTATAGTGGTGTATGAAAAGTCATGAATAATATGTAATTTTAAAATACTTTCGATATAAACAGACGATGTATAAATATTTAATTTGAATTGATAAACAGTACAATGAAACGTGGCCATATATTGTGTTACATGCTGCAAATTGTGTATTCAACATTTATTGTATACCTTGTGCTATTATACCGATATTCAACATTTATTGTATACCTTGTGATATTATAGTAGTTATTGTATACCTTGTGCTATTATACCGTTATTCAACAGTTATTGTATGCATTGTTCTATTATTATACCATTTTTGTATAAATAATCCCGAACTGAAAAATGGCTGGAAGACCAGTGCTTTGGGACTGACAAAAGAACTTATCCGGCAGAATAGACATATAATTTACACACACATTAAAAAAAAAAAGATGGACCAGTTAAAATATACCAGGGTTCCAGACACCTCGCAAAACCACAGACGTGTAATTGGGGGGAGGACCTTTGAGACACCCGACCTAGTAATATCAAAATATCGTGAATCCCGTAAATTTAACCTGATACTGCTTAAACCTTAACACACCCTTAACACACACTGTCGACGACGACTCCCGAGTGTCGGTAAGCGTCTCATTGGGGTCGGAGGCTGGGAGGGGGGGGGGGGGCTAGGAATGGTGGGGGGGGGGGGTGAGAATGGGGTGTGGGAGGGGTGCAGGTGAGTCTGCCGCTGCATGCTGACCTGTGGTTAGCGGGTCAAGCACCGTGACGGTCACGGTCTGTGGGTCTGTAAGTCACTTCCCCCCCCCCCCCCCCCCCCCCCCCCACACACTCATCACCACAATGCTCATCTCACCTACCGGTACCCCCACCTTCCACCCCTCCTCCCCCACCCCATCGCCCACCACCACTCCACACCCAGCCACACACATCCGCACAGAAAGAATTCGACTGGGCCGATTTATATATTTATACGCCTGGGCATTGTGCAGGAAGGAGTGGTGCCAACAGAAGCTTCAGCCCGCTGATCCTCCACCCACAATAGGAGCCACACTGACGGCCCCACCTCGGACAATGTCCCGGCCACGAGCTGGGCTACACCGGGCACAGCGCCACCATGGGTCATCACGTGATGCAGTCGTCAAGGGTCATCACGTGATGCAGTCATCAAGGGTCGTCATGTGATGCAGTCATCAAGGGTCATCACGTGATGCAGTATTGCCGTGAATATGGCCTATGCTGCCGACACAGCGTAAATCAACCACCAGCCAATCAATTGTGATGCAGCCACCATCGGTGATCACGTGATGCAGTCATTAAGGGTCATGATGTGATGCAGTTGGCAAGGATCATCTCATGATACAGTCATTAAGGGTCATGATGTGATGCAGTCATCATGGGTCATGACGTGAAGCAGTCGTCAAGGGTCATCATGTCACACTCATTAATGTCATCACATGATGCGGTTGTCATGGGTCATCATGTTGTACAGTGGGTGTTCGAGTCTGTGGCTATGTAGGTAGGCTAAAGTGAAAAACAATACAGACGGAGAGAAAGAGAAAAAGTAAAGCAAAAGTAAGAGTGTAAGAGAGAGTCCAAGCCCCTCTGGTTTATTATATATAGTACATGGATTCTTGGTATAGGATCATGCCATTCACTCCAACCAATAGGGATGCAGCATTCCCAGTTCCTCCAATAGGGACTCAGCATTTCTGGTTACCATGACCACCAGTGGTCCACCCACCACCAGAACTGGTTAATCTGTGGCCACCACCAACCTTGACCCCTGTGTGCATTGACCCCTACCTCAGCAGAGAGCCAGGCCCTGAGTGCACTCACCCAGACCTGCCAATCATCCCTATGTCTATAATTACCTGCCCTCAAGCATGGGCCAAGCCATATATATATATACACAACATACATATACACACATGCTTGGCCTGCCACACAGAATAATAATAGAGGATTTCCATTTCCCCCCTCTGCTGATTATCGGAATATTTTACAATGTGATGCAGTCATCAGGGGTCATCACATGATGCAGTCATCAAGGGTCATCACGTGATGCAGTCATCAAGGGTCATGATGTCACAATCATTAAGGTCATCACATGATACAGCCATCAAGGGTGATCACATGATGCCGTCATCAAGGGTCATCATGTGATGCAGTGATCAAGGGTCATCATGTGATGCAGTCATGAAAGGGTCATCACATGATACAGTCATCAAGGGTCATCATGTGATGCAGTCGCCAAGAATTATCACGTAATTTAGTTGTCAAGGGTCTTCACGTGATGCAGTCATTAAGGGTCATCACATGATGCAGCATTAAAGCATCATCAAGTGATACATGACACAGTCATCAATCATCATTATGTGATGCAATCACCAAAGGTCATCATGTGATGCATGTGTAAAGGATCATTGCATGATGCAGTCATCAAGGGCCATCATGTCACAATCGTCAAGGGTCATCACGGGATGCATGTGTCAAGGGTCATCACATGATTCAGTTGTCAAGGGTCATCACATGATGCATGTGTCAAGGGTTATCATGTCGCCGTGAATATGGCCTATGCTGCCGACACGGCGTAAAGAAACCACCAATCAATCAATCATCATGTGATGTAGTAGAATAACCACAGAATGTGGCTATTCGGACGTTGGTAGGCACCACCCACCTTGTTTATGGCGCTGTCATATTACGACGCATCGCACAAGCGAGTGGCCAACAGGTAAAATCACTTTCAAACTTTGAGATGCATCAAACTTTTCGGTGTGGGGGCAAAGTTGGACGTATACATACTGTATAGACAATGTAATGAACGTTTGCAGAACGTATGTCCGACCTATTGCTAGTGTATGGCCATCGTGTGTGTAGCGTATATATACCGTATACACAACATGCTGAATGTATGATGAATGTATGAAGACATGAAGAACATATATGTCTGACCTAGTGCTAGCATGTGTCAGCATATGACAGCCTATTATATAACGTAGCAGAGCGTATGGCCAACGTTTGGCTAATGTGCCTCCTGGTGAAAAACACTTGCAATATGCTCACTTTATGCTTGCAGAATGCCAGTGAATATTTGATATATAATTCAATCGCCAGAAGTATGCCTAATACGTTACATATGTCAAGACATGGTGGAGAAATACAAAACGTACGTTATACATACGTAAGACATACGTTATCCATATTTTGTCAATACGCGGACTGTACATTTTCACTGGCTCTTCGTCCGACTGACGTAGAGCAATGCAGTGCTACATATGAACAACATTTGTCTAACATACGTCTAACGTACATTGATGTATGGCTAACATATACATAACGTACGCCCGACATAAAAGCCACATGTTATTGAACATCGAAAGTTTTGTGCATGCACAAAACTTCCGTGACCCCTTGATAAACGACGAACATCGACGTACATCAACGTATACCAACGTACGCATAATGAATGCATAACGTTCGAGTCATGCGTATCGACGGACACTGACGTATTGGCGCAAAATCACCTACATCGATTAGGGCCAGTGTGAACTGGTGGAGAATAACTACCAAATGGGCACTCACCTCGTTTCGTTGGTTCGTTGGTGACAACAACGTCAGTCTACAGGTAAACCGTGCACGGGCGGAACCAGCCAGGTGTGCTGTATGGCGGTCAGCACATGAAAGGGGAGAAGTAGAAAAGGAAACAGCCATCAGACCCCATGGTTTATTCACATTAAACGCACGTACAGCCACAAAGCAGTTCCTGAGAGTGCATAAATGATGACCACACCGCGCACAGCCAAACTTGTTCAGCCAGCGCCAACATCAGATTAGGTTGGTTGTTGGAGTGTTACGTCCTGGCAACATCTAAGGTCATATCAGGAGGGGCCAACATCAGAGGTATACGTGTATGTGGTGGGGGGGGGGGAGGTTGGTTGTTGGGTTTTTACGTCCTGGCAACATATATGGTCATATCAGGACGGGTACCGAGGTGTGACAGTGTGCACTCATGGTGAATTTATAGTGCTGTTCCACTGGGAGACCAGGCTGCCAACACATTTTTTTTTTTGTTGTTTGTGTTTTGTTGTGTGGTGTTTGTTTTGTGGGTTTTTGTTGTTTGGTTTTTTTGGGTTTGGTTTTTGTTGGTTTTTTTGTTTTGTTGGTTGTTGGTTTTTTTGTTGGGGGTTGTGTGGGGTTGTTGTGGTGGTTTTTGTGTTGTGGTGGTGGGTTTTTGTGTTTTGTGTGTTGTTTTGTTTGGTTGTTGTGGTTTGGGGGTGTTGGGGTGTGTGGGGGTTGTGTGTGTGTGTGGTGAGCCCTCTGCCACTGGTGGCAGTTTGCTGAACTAAAAGATTATAAAATATTAATTCTCAAAGTAAGGCATGTAGAAACTCCTACTATTTTGGGTTGTTTGGGTGGTGGGGTGTTTGTTTGGTTGTTTTTGTGTTTGGTGTTGTGGGTTGTTTGTTGGGGTGGGTGGGTTGGTGTGGGGGGTTGTGTGTGTGTTTGTGGGGTGTGTTGTTTTTGTGTTGTTGTGGTGGGGGGGGTGTGGGGGTGACCTGGAGAGCACAGCGGGGGGTTTGTTTTTTTTGTTGGTTTGTTTTTTGGGTTGTGGTTGTGGTGTGGGTTGTTGGTTTTTTGTGTTTGGTGGTTGGGTTTTTTTGTTTGTGTGTCCGCTAGTTAACAACATGACCTGATATCCCACTCAGTCACATTATCCTGACACTGAGCCAACCAGTCATTGTCATATGCTAATAATGCATATCACCTGGCTAGGAAGTGACAGGAATGGTTTTAGTAAGTTATTGGTTTGACTCGACTGGGAATTGAATTCCCGACCTTCCGGAAGGGAGGCCTGCGCTCTACCGGTTTTCGCCATCGGTACCGATTCGGCCACCGCGCCTGGTGTGTGTGTGGGGGGGGGGGTGTTTCGAGTCGGTGCGTGAGAGGTGTGGGGGTGGATGAGGGATGTGTGTAGAGGGGTGAGTGCCGGGGTGGTGGGGTGTATGTATGAGGGATGGTGTGGGAATTTTGGGTGTGTATATGTGGGACAGTGCCAATATCTTCACTGACCATCCAATAGACACCCCTTCCCGACTCGACTGTGGAGCCTACGGACTCCTACGAATCGCCACTCCCCACCTCAGACCAACCTTTTGCACCACCTGCCAATGATACAGCCATTACAAGCATGAATGCAAAGCCACTGCCACCGTCTGTGCATGCTGTGCCACTCCAGGGCACATTGCCGATAACTGCAAGGCACCCGTCAGGTGCTCTGCCTGCAAAGGAAATCACAACGCCAAGAGTACAGACTGCCCCATGCACATCCAGCTGTGGAAGCGGCTAAACCCACCCCTACTTCCCCCTCCTGTCTTCCCTACTCCCCCCACCCAACCTGAGGCCCCCCTACTGCTACCCTCCCTGCCCAACCTGATGCCCCCCCCCCTTCCACTCCCCCTCCTTCCCCCTCAGCTTCCTCCTACCCACCCCTCACCACCTCCAATGCATTGTCCCTCCACCCCAGCCCTGCCTCCCTGACTACCTCACTCCTCTCCCTCAACCTCACAGCCCCCAAACCCACGACCTGCCACCCCTCCTCCTCCCACCCACAGACCAGATCCATCTCCACTCAAACTGTAGCCACTGCTGACTCCTCCACCCAAACCACCTTCCCCTCCACCCCAAGTGACCCCCCCATGCCTTTGACCCAAATCCCACCCAGAATCTCTGTTGAGGCCCTAGCCTTCAGCTTAATTAGCTGGCTCCAAGTTGATTCCAACATCCAGCACCTCCTTCTGCATGTCCCAAAAGACCTGCCAGCTTCTTTTTGTGCCACCCTGACAGCCCAAAATGGAGGTACACAATAATGCTGCCACCAGTCCGCATTCCCATCCCAGTTCCATTAACAACTCCTCAACCATTCTCTCCTGGAACTGTGCCAGACTGAAATCCAAGATAGCTCTTCTTCGCAACGCCTTAAAAAGAGAGAAAATTGACATCGCCACCCCATATCAACGCCACCCCATATCAAAGGCTTCACCACATACCACATCCCCACAGTAAGATGCGCAGCGGCAGGCAGACCCTCATGAGGAACCACCACATTCGTAAGCAACCACATCCACTCCACCAAGATCCTACCCAACAGATTCAGCCAGCATGCTGATACCATTCGCATACATCTCCACCTAGCACACTCCGTCATGGATGTGTACAACATTTACAACCCTGACAACACTACTTATACTCTAAACCATATCTTCCGGGCCCTCGGCAATGGCACAGATCACCAAGTTGTCATGGGAGACTTTAACACCCACAACTCCTCCTGGGGACGCAACAACATTTATTCCCCTCATGGCTGTGTTCTCCAAGCAACAATCCTCGACTAAACATCGCTATGTATAACTTACAGCATCATCAGAGGCCAGTTGCTCTCATACCATGTCTATGTGGGGTGGGAGGTTAAAAATCCCTTGGGTCGGTAAAAGTGTAGACTCGGGCTTTCTATTGACAAACTGTCTAATGTTGAAAACAAGTCTATTCAGACTTATCCATAATATGCAATATAAATCTTCAAGAAAAAAAACCCATCCCATTCTATCCTCAACGATGGCTTGCCTACCTACAGAGCACAAACAAACAAACCTACAGAGCAAACACATCAATCGATCTCTGCATCACTGACTTGCCTTGCAGCTGCAGCTTCCTGGGAGCTCACAACACTATACTCAGACCACCACCCATCTCTCCTCCACACCAATGCACCCAAAGTCACCCACAACTCAAGACCTCCACAACTCAAGTGCCATCATCATTACCGACTCTCTGAATGCCATCAAAGAGATCGCCTGCCCAAAGGCCTGACACTCTCTTGCCGACGTGATCCAGATTATACTCTCAACCAGACATCAGGCACACCTCAACACAGTCCTGCTATGGGTCCCCTCGCATCTATGACTCTTTGGTAATGACCAGGCCGACTGTGCTGCTCTAGCCAGTGCCAACCGAGCAGACGTGGAGACAGCCATCCCTCCATCCATCACGAAACTGACCACCGCCGCCTCTCGAGCCACCACAAAACTCTGGGAACGCGCCACACAGAAGGAACAATTACTTATTCAATAAGCTGGCTCTGGTACACCCTGGTCAGAATGAACATCCCCCATCCAGTCGGCCTTCCTGCTTCTACCCAAGTTGCCGTCAACCGCTTCAGGACTGGCCACCGTCATTGGATTGATGTCCCCAACCTCCATCGCTGTCCCTGCGGCACTAAGATCTTCAATGTGGCTCACATACTCGCCTCATGTGGCGCCGTCATCAGATCTGCCATCAGTGATTTCACGGAGGACTCTGACCACCAACTCAGTGACAATAGGGTCACTCTGGCTATCCTCTCCAGGATTTTCAAGTCATCCTGGAATGCACTTGCTCGCTTCTACCACCAGAACGCTGATATGACCTTAGATGTTGCTAGGACGTAAAACAACAACCACCAGAACGCAGATATCATCAACACTGTCGTCGCCCAGACTATGACACTGAGGACTAGCAGGCCCCACCTCATCGCCATAGCTGACTTGACACCACTACCAAATAACCACCAATTTTCACTAACAACTAACAGGTAACCCCACCCACTGCCTAACTAATCCCATCCTCACTTCACTTCTTCCTCTGGCCTTGGCCGGACTTACTGAGCATTCCGGTGAATCTGGAGGGACTGAAGTTTGGATCCTGGTTGAGTTAAACCAATGACTTATAAAATAGGTACCGGTTGCTGTTCGGTGCTTGGCTTTATGAGGTCAGGACAGGGACTTGGCGCACAGTGTCATGATAATGTGACTGTGTGGGACATCAGGTCATAGTGCCAGCACCCTGATTTCCCAGTGGGGCAGCACTATAAAGTCACCATGAGTGTGCGCTGTCATAAGTCGGTGCACGTCCTGGTATGGCCTAGGGTCTTACTGGGGCGTAAAACTACACCAACCACCCAGCCTCCCCCGGCCCTCTCAGAGGACTGTGGTTGAGCTCTTAGGCTGCCTTGGAGATATTTGTAGAGAGGTGGATGGGGTGTACAGAGGGTGGGGCCTGGGTGGGAGTTGGGTGTGTGCGTGGTGGGGGAATAGAGACGATTATATAGAAGATATAGAGTGATTGTATTTGAGTGTGTGGGTGTGGGTGTGGGTGCGAGTGTGGGTGCGGGTGTGGGTGTGGGTGTGGGTGTGGGGGTGGTGTGGGTGTGGTGTGGGTGTGGGTGTGGGTGTGGGTGTGGGTGTGGGTGTGGGTGTGGGTGCGGGTGTATGGAGATACTTGTAGAGATGTGAGTACCGTTGTGGATGGGTGTAAAGAGTTGGGGTGGGGTGGGAGTTTGCGTGTGTGCGGGGTGGGAGAATAGAGGTGATTGTATGTGTGAGTGTGGGTGGGGGAGAGATCTGGGTTGATAGAAGGGCGTGTATTTTGGGAGGACACCATTGTAGGCTGGTGTGGGTTTGGGATGGGGTGAGGTGGGGGTGGGAGGGTATAGTGTAGTAGAGTAGGCTTATAAAGTTATAGCCAGTGTTCTCTCACCCCATCATCGCCATCCTCCTGACATGCAGTTGACGAAAAATACCAAACTGTTCATCGCTGTGCAAATACAGATTCATATAGAAATGTAGATAAAAGATTCACCCGCACTGAAAGTATGGGTGAACGACAACATAGTCTAAATACTGGCGAAAACTACTTTAGTATGGAACAGGAAGTGGAATTCGTGGTGCCAGTATCAGATGGCTAGCTATATCGACACAGAGTTGATGAACTGGGAGAGAATGCAAAAAGACAAGATGGTGACGATGGAATGCCATCGATTTCACTTTTAAAGTTCATTAAACTACATGCTTTATTATATTTTTCAACTCAAAATATGAAATGGTATATAAAGAATATATTTTGCTTCTTAAATTAAGAATTGATGTGTTCATTTCACTTACCCAGCATGTACATATTTAATAGGTTGGTTTTCAGCCATACTGTAAGTACATGGTGAATCTTTTATCTAATAGAAATGATATTATAAAAATGAACTGTTTGTGTGTATGACACTATCTGCAATTCCATTAAATAGATGCATTACCTTTTTTTGCCGATATGGCGTATTTACCATCACTCATTGAATGGTTAGTACATTAAAGTCGGATAATGCAATAGTTTCTGCCATATTATGTTGTAGATAAATAAATTTGAGTGAAAATTATTTAAAGCACTTTACTTTAGTTGGAGCAGCCGTTTGGCTTGCTTTGGAGATATTTGAAGTGTAAACATGGCAAATTAATGTCGCTGTGCACACCAAAATGTTGGATAGTTCACCAACTCTACTTCAATACAGATAAACACTGGATGCTGGAACCAGGGGCGGCACCTATTATTTACAGTTGATTCCTACTGAACCAGTTTTGTCCTCAGATTTAGACATAGTTGTCATTGTGGGTGGGGATGAATATGTTATTCATCTGGTTTTATGCAATGATACAATACAATATAAAAACCGCGTCCGACCCCTGTTTTGGGAGATCGGGGACACCATGAGTTTGTGGGTTCGAACCCTGGTCGAGTCAAACCAAAAACTTAAAAATTGATACTTGTTGCTTCCTAGCATGGTGCAATACTAGGATAGGGCAAGGACTGCTTCGCTCAGTGTCAGGATAATGTGACTGAGTGGGATATCAGGTCATGGTTCTGGCAGCCTGATTTCCCAGTGGGGCAGCACTATAAAGTCACCATGAGTGTGCACTGTCACAAGTCAGTACCCATCCTGATATGACCTTCAATGTTGCTAGGATGTAAACAACAACAAACAAAGTAGAATGCGCATCTTTGACTGTGGTGTGAATATTCTTTCCCCCCATCTCGACCCTCACATATTAATTATTATACTGCCATTTTGCTGTGTGTGATGGATCACCTTTTAAGTGTTTCCACATGCGTTCAAGTATTGCGTCCTTCTACATCCGGTGTTGCCTTCCATTAAAGCCGCATAGTCCGATGGAAACTTTCAAATTTTCAAAATCAAAACACTTACCTAGATTGTATTATACATGCCCAATTTATATACTGGTGCACTTATTAAGCATGTGTTGCTGTATATACTGGTGCACTTATTAAGCATTTGTTGCCGTATATACTGGTGCACTTCTTAAGCATTTGTTGCTGTATATACTGGTGCACTTATTAAGCATTTGTTGCTGTATATACTGGTGCACTTCTTAAGCATTTGTTGCTGTATATACTGGTGCACTTATTAAGCGTGTGTTGCTGTATATACTGGTGCACTTATTAAGCATGTGTTGCTGTATATACTGGTGCACTTCTTAAGCATTTGTTGCTGTATATACTGGTGCACTTATTAAGCATGTGTTGCTGTATATACTGGTGCACTTATTAAGCATTTGTTGCTGTATATACTGGTGCACTTATTAAGCATGTGTTGCTGTATATACTGGTGCACTTCTTAAGCATTTGTTGCTGTATATACTGGTGCATTATTAAGCATGTGTTGCTGTATATACTGGTGCACTTATTAAGCATGTGTTGCTGTATATACTGGTGCACTTATTAAGCATGTGTTGCTGTATATACTGGTGCACTTATTAAGCATTTGTTGCTGTATATACTGGTGCACTTATTAAGCATGTGTTGCTGTATATACTGGTGCACTTATTAAGCATGTGTTGCTGTATATACTGGTGCACTTATTAAGCGTGTGTTGCTGTATATACTGGTGCACTTATTAAGCATGTGTTGCTGTATATACTGGTGAACTTATTAAGCATGTTTTGCTGTAAGGAAGGGAATGCTAAGTTAATTTGATGGAGCTTGTTACTGTTGAAGCACATCGTGTCAGAATTTTGACGTATACCCCATCATTAATTTGGCATGTTTTCACTTTTACACTGTTTACGTATCTCCAAAGTTAGCCATTTATAATCAAAGGTAGTTCAAACTAAGGTAAGGTTGATTACAGTGATTAACTTATTATGTTTATCTAAAAGAAATGTTAGAAACTCGAAACCATTAGACTATGCAACCTTAACTTGCATGTATTGAGGTGTGTGTGTGTGTGTGTGCGTGTGGAAATACTCGGCTGTCGGACTACTTTCAGAGCTGGGAGAAAAATAAGAAATACCAAAAAAGAACTCCAAAAAACAAGACAATCCAAACCCTCAAAAACCCTTTTTAATTGAGGCAGTTGCATATCAAAACTCATGTCTCATGGATGATTCGGAAAACATTGTTCGGGGGTGTGGGGGAGAATTAAATTTGGTAAAGATAGAATTATAGAACTCCCGATATCCGCTTTGATCACATAAACTAAATATTTGTAGGCATATTTGTTTAATGGTTGGATGGCATTTACCCCTATTTGTGTTGTGAGTGCACCACTCCCATTCTTCCCCGCAACACGGGGGGGGGGGGGGTGGCTTTGAGCGATAATGGGGGGTCACCCGCTTTACTTTACAGTAAATCACCTCGAGGACAGTGGCAACGCAGCAGGCCACTGTGGCACTGGCATGGTTGGGTCGGGGCGGGGGGGGGGGGGGGGGGGTCACGTGACCAGCAGACAACAACGCTTTGAGACATGGGGATGCTATTAACAATAGAACACCCCCCCCCCCTTGCGCACCACCCCTCCCACCTCATCCTCTCTTACCTTCAGACCGGACGCGATGGCCTAATCAGTAGAGCGCAGGCCTCGCGTGCGGAAGGTCGGGAGTTCGGTTCCCGGTCGAGTTAAACCAATGGCCATATTGACGGGTATTATACATGTATTATACATTCATACTCTAGTAAAGTTATTTGTCGTGAGCAGGTATAAGTCCTTAGATATAAACTGGGCGTGGTGACCGAATAGGTAGAATGCATGCGGAAGGTTGGGAGTTCGGTTCCCGGTCGAGTCAAATCAATGACTTTAAAATTGATACTTGTCGCTTGCTAGCCTGGCACTCGGCATTGATATGATAGGGAAAGGACTGGTTAGCTCAGTGTCAGGATAATGTGACTGAGTTGGATATTAGGTCATGGTACCAGTGGCCTGATTTCCCAGTGGGGCAGCACTATTAAGTCGCCATGAGTGTGCACTGTCACAACCTGATATGCCCTTAGATGTTGCTAGGACATTAAATTCCAACAACCAACCAATGTCTTACCTTGAGACATGAAGTTGTGGGGGTGAATGGGGTGGGCACGTATTCTGACCTTACATGTGGGCACGTAAAGCAGGTAGGGCGACGAGGTGCAAACAAGTTTGTTTTATTTAACAACGCCTCTAGAGCACACTGATTTTAATCATCGGCTATTGGATGTCAAACATATGGTCATTCTGACATACATCTTTGGAGGAAACCCGCTGCTGCTACACAGGCTACTCTTTCTGATAAGCAGCAAGGAGTCTTTTATATGTACTTTCCCACAGACAGGACAGCACATACTACAGCCTTTCATGAACCAGTTGTGGACCACTTGTTGGGAGGGAAAATAGCCCAAACTGGAAATGGGTCCACTGAGCAGGATTAATAGGATGACCTACACCTTCACAGGTGGACACTCTATCACCTGAGCTACGTCCAGTTCTCGGTGACGAGGTGCAATGCATGGTGGTAGTAGTTATGTGGGGGGGGGGGGGGGGGGGGGAATGTGGGAAGGGGTGTGGGGGGGGGGGGGGGGGGTGGGGCAGGGGTTGCAGGGTTGCGAGTGAGTGTCTGATTGGAATTGTACGCCCTAGCCACATGTAAGGTCAGATCACGTGTAGGTGTGTATTGGGGCTTCACGTGTTATCACTATGTACGGTTAAATCAGCTTTGTTTGTTTTTAGGGTTTTACATCCTAGCAACATATAATGTCATATCAGCCTTATTTGTTTGTCAGAGCTTTATGTCCTAGCAATATGTAATGTTTTATGAGGCTTATTTGCTTGTTAGAGTTTTACGTCCTAGCAGCATATAAGTTATATCAGTTTTGTTTGTTTATTAGGGTTTTACGTCCTATGAACAAGTAAGGTCATACCAGGTGCATTTGTTTATTAACGTTCAATGTCCTAGCAACCGAAGGTCATATGGGGTTCGTTTAAATATTTTATTCTTTATTTCTAGCTTTATGTCCTCGCAGTATAAACTATAATATATTTATACATTAGTTATAGTGCTGTCCCACTCTGAGAATAGGCCACCAGCACCTAGATAAAGGATTCACCCGGGACTCGCAATACACGGGTGAATTGCCTTATATAAAAACGGTTGAAAAATCGGGCTAATGAAATGAGTCTTTATGAGAGCTTAATTTCACAATCTAAGAAGCAATATTTGTTCTTTGTATATGTCTTCATATTTCCCCGCTATCTTTGAACTGAAAAATATAATAAAACATCTGGTTTAATAAGATTTAAAAGTGAAATCGATGGCGTTCTCTCCCATTTCACCAACTCTGTGCCTATATATGTAGCCTTTTGATCCTAGAACCACAGTTTCTAGTTCCTGTCCCATACTAAAGCTATTTTCGCCCGTATTTCCACTACGTTGTCGTTCACCCGTGTACTACAAGTACCGGGTGAATCTTTTATCTAGCCGGCACCATGACCTGATTTCCAGCTCCATCACGTTATCCTGATACTGAGTCAACCAGTTATCGATTGCCCTATCCTACTAATGCCGAGCACCAGGCTAGGTAACAGCAAGTATCAATTTTGTAAGTCATTGGTTTGACTCACCAGGATTTGAATTCCTGACCTTCCGAACTGGAAGCCTGCGCTTTGCCGATTCTGCCACCGCGTCCGGTTCTTACAGAGTTGGCACAGTTCTTGGATATCCACCCACATGACGCCCGTAGGTGAAACCAAAGGGCTTGAGTTCTACGTCACTCTGTGGGGTGGGTGTGGGTGGGTGTGGGGAGGGGGTGTATAGGGTAGGGGAGACATGGGGGTCAGAGGGGGTGGGGTCGCCGTGTTTGGCACGGACGGTTCCGAGCAGGAGGCAACATAGTACATTACTCACTTAGTCGCATCCACGCTTACAAACCACTGCGACAAACCATGGGAACTGGGAGCCATGGGACCAGACGCGGTGGCTGAATCGATAGAGCGCAGGCTTCGCGTGCGGAAGGTCGGGAGTTCGAGGTCCCGGCCGAGTCAAACCAATGACTTGCATAATTGATACTTGTCACTTCATAGCCTGGTGCTCGGCATTGTTATGATAGGGTACTGACTGGTTAGCTCAATGTCAGGATAATGCGGTTGAGTGGGATATCGGGTCATGGTGTTGATGACTTGATCTCCAAATGTGGCTGCACTATGAAGTTGCCATGAGTGTGCACAATCAAATGTCGGTATCAATCCTGATATGACTGTAGATATTGATAGGACATAAAACCACAACAAACAAGCACAGGTATCATAGCAACTATAGGAACCAGGGAAACAACGGGAATCTCCAGACCAGCTGCTACGATGTAATCGACATCAGTAGGATAGGGCTCACTGCCAGGATAATATGACTGAGTAGTATATTGATCTACGGCGATGGTGATATTGGTATCTCAACAGGGCAGCACTATAATGTCGCCATCAGCACTGTCACACGTTGGTGTCCGTCCTTTGACATTGCTAGGGCATAAACAGCCAAGCAAATATGTGTATTACAATCGCCAAGTCGACGATTACCACTATCTAGGAGACATGGCACTATAGCCAAGAAGAGATCGGCGCAGTGGCCTAATAGGTAGAGCGCAGGCGGGAGTTCTAGTCCCAGCGGAGTCAAACCGATGACATATACAATTGATACCTGGTGTGGTGCTCGGTATTATTAGGATGGGACAAGGACTGGTTTGCACAGTATCAGGATAATATGACTCTGTGGAGTATCGGGTCATGGTGCTGGTGGCCTGGTCTCCCAGTGGGGTAGCACTATAAAGTCGTCATGAGTTCCCACTGTTACAAGTCGGTACCCGTCCTATATGACATTAGATGTCGCTAGGACATAAAACAACAAACAATTATACTTTTATAGCCAAGAAATACCCCTTTCCCACCCACAGCCACATTTAAGCACCCACACACACCATCACCACCAAACACCGGCGATAGGTCTGATGTGCTGTGGGTGTTTTTAAATGATTTTTCAAAATACTGAGCTACCAAAATATATGTACTATATCAAGAAAGGTCAACAACAAGAAACGCATACCTTATATAACTGGAAGTTGAACTAATTGATCGGAAGTAGGAAATAAAACACATAATTATTTAGTTCATTGTCGTCAAATATATTTCCGTTAGTGGCAATGTATTGAAGATCTCATTAACTTAGTAAGCAGAATCCAATTTCATTGTGTTGTTCTCCTGAAAGGTTATGTACATGTTTTCAACCTCCGATCGATGAGAAATCAGCCTTTCGCATGGGCTCCGAATCAGTTTAGAACCATGTTTTGACAAATCAGTTCAGACAGTGCGAACAATTTTGTGCTACAATGTTTTAATTTGTGGCTACGCCCCTGTAAGTGTACACAGACTAATTGAAGAGCTCTTTTTCAAAACGCGATAAGCGCGATCCAAAAAAATTAGCTTGCAATGCCAATGTCAAGCTCATAGCTCGTGCTTATGATAAGAGTGTTTCATATATATATATATATATATATATATATATATATAGAGCTCTTTTCCAAGTATGTGGTACGAGATTGGGATTGGCATTGCAAGCTCATTTTTTGTTATCGGCGCTTATCGCGTTTTGGAAAAGAGCTCTTCTGTTGACTGGTTCAGGGTTGGTCTCCACACAGTCGAAGCAGATCCCCTTACAAGTTACAGACCTAGTTCACACGTCTGGTGCCAGCTGCGTTCAAACAAAGAGGGCCTGTACGTCAACCAACAGTCGTACTGCCGCCATCTTTATAACAAACAAACAGTTTCCGTTTTCTCACCCCGCAAATAGCTCCTTTAAAAGAAAATTATTACAAACATGTCCACCATATTCTTATGTAAATTCCCTACCACGCAGGATGGCCGAATGAGTTGAGCGTCCGTCTCCCGTCTTGGTAGATCGTGGGATTCGAACCCACGGGTTTGAACCCTGGTTGAGTCAAACCAATGACTTGAAAATGTATGCTTTCCACTTCCTAGCCAGGCGGTCAATATTATTAGTGTCGGCAAGGACTGATTGGCTGAGTGTCAGGGTAATGTGACTGAGTGGGATCTCAGGTCATGGTGTTGGTCGCCTGGTCTCCCAGTGGGGCAGTACTATAAAGTCGTCATGAGTGCGCACTGTCACAAGTAGGTGCCCATCCTGATAGGACCTTAAATGTTGCCAGGACGTAAAACTCCAACAACAACCAACATATGCACATTCCCACCGCGAAAGAAAATACACCAGTTTGAATTATGTAGAGTGTAAAATATGTCTCTTATATAGTTATGGTTGTATTGTACGATGACTCTGCATTGAGATAAACAAAAAACAATGCGGATATTCCGATTTCCGCTGGTCCCTCAGTAAGGACTGAAGCTGAGACCCAGCATGCCTAGTCACAGCTTACATGGTGGAAGGTGGGATGGTCCCCCTCCTCCTTCTATCCTTCAGTATAGACCACATTATTTAAACTCAATTTACACCTCTAACGTCATGCCTCCTTATAACAAAACTCGCTACGATTATTGACATCTAATGTAGATTGTAGTCAAATGATCGTCAGTATTTTACATGGGATAAAATCCCACATCCTTTGTCACGGTGATTAAGTTGCTAGGACGTAAAACAACAACAAACAAACAAAGTATATTCACCCCCCGCCCCCACCTTCTGTTGTTTAAGTTGTAGTTGTGACCTTACGTACTGAGTCTCAGCTTCAGTCCTTCCTTCCTAATCAGCTAATGGACAAGCCGAAGTAGGAATGTATTCTCGATGATAAATGTTATTTATTCTAAGATTATGGTTTGAGCTTCCTATTAAAATAAGAGTTTACCTGTCGCGCCGCCGTTCTGATTATTATTTGCTGCATACCTATTCTAAGGACCTGGTTTGAGCTTGCCCTGTCCTCCTAGATGTCGCCACTGTGTCGAAATTGGAGACGCTCTCATACGCCACCTAGCGTGCACGGGGAGTACTTGAACTCGACTACTGTATCCCGAGAGATGCCGGCCAGTGTCTGTCGTGGACTGGGAGATACAAACCTTCGACAACAAGGGACGTAGCCAGAAATTTATAAATTGTTCGCACGTGCATACAGGAAATAAAAAATATTGTAAGCACAACATTTAAAAAACTGTGTGTTATAACAGATTTAGTGTGGAAATAATTAGATAAAAGATTCACCCGGTATTTGTAATACACGGGAGAAGGACAATGTAGTGTAAATACGAGCGAAAATAGGTTTAGTATGGAACATGAAGTAGAAACTGTGGCTCCAGTATCAAATGGCTACCCATATAGGCACAGAGTTGGTGAAATGGGAGAGAATGCAAAAAGACATGATGGCAGCTGCAGAACGCCGTCGATTTCACTTTTAAATCTTATTAAACTAGATATTATATTATATTTTTCAACTCAAAGTTAGCGGGCTATCAATAAGACATATGCAAAGAATAATTGTTGCTTCTTAGATTGTGAAATTAGGCTCTCAATTCGTTAACCCACTTTTTCGACCGTTTTTATATAGGGTTAGTATTCACCCCTGTACTGCGACTGCGAGTACCGGGTGAATCCTTTATCTAGGAAATAAGATGATGCTGAGAGACATTGTTTGGATGTGCTTACACTCAGTTACAGTGTGGGAATGTCGGCTCCTGGCAAGCATTCACAAGCGGTCACTCTGGCACCTGAAAATGGGTCACCAAGTTTAGTTACAAGCGCTTAGAAGTTAGAGTTGTTGATGTCCGATTGTTTTTTACCCGATCAGACCCAGCCTCGTATGACTTTGGGCGGGTTTGTGTGTGGTGAATGGTGTGTGGTGTGTGGTGTGTGGTGTGTGGTGTGTGGTGTGTGGTGTGTGGTGTGTGGTGTGTGGTGTGTGGTGTGTGGTGTGTGGTGTGTCGGGTGTGGTGTGTGGTGTGTGGTGTGTGGTGTGTGGTGTGTGGTGTGTGGTGTGTGGTGTGTGGTGAATGGTGTGTGGTGTGTGGTGTGTGGTGTGTGGTGTGTGGTGAGTGGTGTGTGGTGTGTGGTGTGTGGTGTGTGGTGTGTGGTGAATGGTGTGTGGTGTGTGGTGTGTGGTGAATGGAGTGTGGTGTGTGGTGTGTGGTGTGTGGTGTGTGGTGTGCGGGTGTGGTGTGTGGTGTGGGTGTGGATGTAGATGTGGGTGTTGGTGTGGGTGTGGGGGTGGGTGTGGGTGTGGGTGTTGGTGTGGTTGTGGGTGTGGGGGTGGAGGTGGGTCTGCATGCACGTCCAGAAGTGTGTGGGTGGGGGGGGGGGGGTTGTCCCTCCAGCCGTACCCTCCACTGTGGGACCCTATGCATTAAACTCACTTTAAATCCACAGACTCACGCTTCCTGATGACCAAGCTAAAGTGTGTAAACAACTATTCTGCATTAGATAAAACAACACTTCCTGTACGCGTGTGTAGCTGTGCGCAGTGTTGTGGCTTTTTCCTAGTCTCTGGCATGGCCAGGGGAATCTGGGTAGCAGACTAGGACTAGATGGATACCAACGTTGTTATCTTTGAAGTGCCGTAATGACAGACGCACCGAGGGATTAGTAGAGGACCAGCGTGCCCAGTGCGGGTGTCTGTGTGTATAAAAGCCGTTCCGTTATTACTGTTAACCCAAAACGTTTAAAACATCATTAATAGTCTCATTTGTCACTCAGGACACTGAGCACACCTCAGATAATCGACTCCCCACATTCTTCATTCTCAGTCTTCATTCTTGCTCATTTCTCCTTCATTTCACTCTCCTCTCCTGCTCCCTCTCCCCTTCTCTCTCCTTCTGCCCCCTCCCTCTCCCTCTCGCCGCCGCCCCCCCCCCTCGCCCTTCCCCCTCCTCTTCTCTTCCTCTCCTCTCCATCTCCCCTCCCTCTCCCTTCCTTCTCCCCTCCCTCTCCACGCTCTCTCCATCATCTCTCCCTCTCCCTCCCCTCTCTTCCTCTCCTGCCCTCTCCCCTCCTCTCCCCTCCCTCTCCCCTCACCTCTCCCCCTCTCCCTCTCCCTCCGCGCCCCCTCTCTCTCCCTCGCCCTTTCCCTCCCCTCGCTCTCCCCGCCGTCTCCTCTTTCTTCTCTCTCCTCATTCTCTTCTCTCCTCTCTCTTTTCTCTCCCGCCTTTCTCTCCGTTCTGTCCCTCACATTGTGCAGCACCATTGCATTTATTCTCACGCTGTTTATTGTTGGCCTGTGTGTTGTTTCGATGTTTTACTTTTCTCCCTTCAGATACTTCTGTTCGGAGACCAAGTTTTATTGGTGTACTGACGGATACGTTCCCGCCATCCTCATCTTGTGGAGTATCAGCAGGCAGGCCTACACTACACATAAATGCACCGGACCGGGTGGCCGAGTAGTTGGTTGTTTGAGTTGTTGCGTCCTGGCAATATGTAAGTTCATATCAAGACGGGTACCGACTTGCGCACTCATGGTGACTTTATAGTGCTATGGTGTCGCGGTTTCAGTTCTCAACCAGTTTCAGTTCTCAACATCGCTTCTGCGCATGCATCAACATCGAACAGCATCGTCTGCGCATGTGTCAAGATCGAGTCCGATTCAAACAGTCTCCGATCGCCATAAATTGCTGCACTCACACTGTCACTATAGTGTCAGTATCACTAACCTAATAAATTTAATATAATCTTTTCGGTAAACATGTTTTCTATATATGTACCAAGGGATTTGTTTCTAGGTGGTGTGGTTTTAGAGATATTTCACTTTTTCTTTATGAAGATTGCTTACGACCATTGACAATGCCTTGAGTTTGCTGGTACGTGCAGTGCAAAACATTGTTCAAAATTAATAGAAATCCAAAAGCCTAACCATATCAATTTACTATAATCTTTTTGGTAAACATGTTTTCTATATGTGTACCAAGCGATTTGTTTCTAGGTGGTGTCGTTTGAGAGATATTTCACTTTTTCTGTATGAAGATTGCTCACGACCATTGACAATGCCTGGACGATGTTGTTCAATGTTGATGCATGCGCAGAAACGATGTTGGGAACTGAAACTGGTTGAGAACTGAAACCGCGACAACCCCACTGGGAGACCAGGCCACCAGCATCATGACCTGATATCCCACTCAGTCACATTATTCTGACATTGAGCCAACCAGTTATAGTCTTATCCTAGTAATAATGCTGAGTGCCTGGCCAGGAAGCGACAAGTGTTTAAGTCATTGGTTTGACTCGACCAGGGTTCGAAATCCCACGATCTACCAAATCGGGAGAGGGACGCACAACTCATTCGGCCATCCCATCTGGTGTCGGCTCAGACGAATGGAGACATTGAAGTTACAGATTCCGCTAAAAGCACCAATTTTTCAAAAGCACGATTTTTATCTAGATGTGAATCTGCATGTCCAACTTAGAATCTGGTGTACTTATTAAAAATGTTTTGCTGTATAGAAAGGCATGCTAAGTTACTACTGCTGGAGCCAATGGGTTACAGTTTTGACAAGCGCACCAAAATTAATTTTTTATGTTTACACTTATACTTCAATCGGTGGAGCGTGGGCCTCGCACACAGGAGATTAGGAGTTTGGTTCCTGGTCGAGTCAAACCAATGACTTATAAAATTGATACTTGTTGCTTCCTAGCCTGGCGCTCTGCATTAATAGGATAGGGAAGGACTGGTTTGCTCAGGGTCAGGATAATGTGACTGAGTGGGATATCGGGTCGTGGTGCTGGTGGCCTGATTTCCGAATGGGGCAGCACTATAAAGTCGCCATGAGTGCACACTGTTATAAGTTGGTACCCATCCTGATATGACCTTGGATGTTGCCAGGATGTAAAAACCCAACAACCAACCAACCATGTCACAAGTCAGTCATTATAAAGCAAAATTACTTCGAACTAAAGATAGGTTCCTTTAGAAAAAACAACAATTCTAAATCATCGGACTAGGTAACATTATTATTCTACAACAGCACCTTCTTGTGGTGACGGTGCCCTTGTGGTCAGGTAGACCATGTGATGATTCGGATTTAAAAGACATGCAGTGATTTAAAAAACATAATTATCGAAAATAGTTGTTGTCTTCTTTAAATAGCCGTGTGGTGTGGGTGTTTTTATGTGCACATTAAAGTTGCACAGTCCGATTGTTTTGAGATTTTGTCATTTTCTGAGCTAAATATTGTTGTAATGATTGTTGTAATCTATTTTACTTTACTTTGAAATAACCTTTAATTTAAATTACATCCTTTTGAGATATTTGAAGTGCAAACATGGAAAATTAATTTTGGCAAGCATGCCAAAATCCTCAACACCATAGGTTTATGCAGTAACAGGTTCTATTAAATTGATTTCGTATTCCCTTATATGTGGCAACACATGCTTAATATGTACCAATATGTAAGTTAGATATGTAGAATCAATCTAAATGTGATGCTTTCATCGGACTATGCAGCTTTAATTACATAATATAGTTGGGGGAGGTCATAGCGGTCACAGAATAACGGATTATTACGTTAAGAACATAGCAAATGAATACTTACCTATAATTGTTCAGGATTCCGTTGAATAGGACGTAATGCTTCCCCCCCCCCCCCCTTTTTTTGTTGTTGTTGAAAATCCTCGTTTTCTTATCCTTTATCAATCAGATGTCCATTCTAATTTATAGTTCAATTCATTCGACTCCGAAAGCGTTAATAGTATATATGATAGATACACGGAAGCCTACCGTTGCTGCAGGGTGTCTGTGTTTGGGCTCAGGGTTGTCCCTCTATAGATGAGCACATTCCGCGCAGTCTTGGATTGGGAGGGGAGAATGATTTGGGACGGGGGGCGACGGGGCGGGGGGGGGGGGGGGGGTCGGCTTCAGCGCTCTGTCAGTTATATACTGACACTGGGCTTGTCGTTGAGATCTGTGGTGTGCGGGTCGACACGCCCGGCATTCTAATGACGGTCTGGGGCGTGTAGGCTGGTGGGAGACCCTGTTGACTATGTCAATGGGGGAAGGTGGATGTGGGGAGGTTGGAGGGGGGTGGAGGTGGGGGGAGGTGGAGGTGGGAGATGGAGGTGGGTGTGTGTGGGAGGTAAGAGGTTGGGGGTGGGGGCGGGAGGGTGGAGGTGGAGGTGGGGGTGGGGTGGTAGTTGTCTGCTATGTCTGTTCCCGGGGGTTAGTATCTTTTAGGGGGGGTGGATGGGTGGGTGAGAGGTGTATACAGGCACTCACCCACTGCCCTTTTTAGGGGGGTGGATGGGTTGGTGGGTGAGAGGTGTATATAGGCACTCACCCATGCCCTTTTAGGGGGGTGGTTGGGTGGGTGAGAGGTGTATATAGGCACTCACCCACTGCCCTTTTAGGGGGTGGATGGGTGGGTGAGTGGTGTATATAGGCACTCATCGCTTCCCTTTAGGGGGGTGGTTGGTGGGTGAGTGGTGTATATAGGCACTCACCACTGCCCTTTTAGGGGGGTGGATGGGTGGGTGGGTGGTGTATATAGGCACTCACCCACTGCCTTTTAGGGGGGTAGATGGGTTGGTGAGTGGTGTATATAGGCACTCACCCACTGCCCTTTTAGGGGGGTGGATGGGTTGGTGAGTTGTGTATATAGGCACTCACCCACTGCCCTTTTAGGGGGGTGGATGGGTTGGTGAGTGGTGTATATAGGCACTCATCCGCTTCCCTTTTAGGGGGTGGGTGGGTGGGTGAGTGGTGCATATAGGCACTCATCCGCTTCCCTTTTAGGGGGGTGGATGGGTGGGTGAGTGGTGCATATAGGTATAGGCACTCACCCACTGCCCTTTTAGGGGGGTGGATGGGTGGGTGAGAGGTGTATATAGGCACTCACCCACTGATCTATCGGTGCTGCTGTATAGATGAGGCCGGCAATAAAGTGTGATTGGTTGTTGATTGTTGAAGTTTTACGTCCTGGCAACATCTAAGGTCATATCAGGATGGGAACGGACTTGTGACAGTGCACACTCATGGTGAGTATATAGTGTTTCCCCACTGGGAGACCAGGCTGCCAGCACCATGTCCTGATATCCCAGTCAGTCACATGATCCTGACACTGAGCAAACCAGTTCTTGCCCTGTCCTAATAATGCCGAGCGTCTTGCTAGGAGGTCACAAGTATCCAATTTTAAGTCATAGGTTTGACTCAACCTGGGTTCTATCTAACCCGTGGGTTTGAATTCCACGATCTACCAAAACAGGAGACGGACGCTTAACTCATTCGGCCATCCCGTCTGGTACGGATTTTAGATGGTACACTGATGGAAAATAACACTATTGGAATAAAACGCGCTGGAATAATACACACCCACCCAGGCAACCAAGTCACATATCTTAGAATAGCTCCCTAGTAATCTAGACCTTCCTGTGGGCGTGCGCCGTGAGTTGCTGCCCAATACATTAGTTCTTCCAGTGCCGCCAGAGGGCGGGTTGGTGCGCAAATCCTCCCTAATACCTTTCTAACAGACAGTGATGTACTTTGATCTTCTACCTAATATGTGTTGTACACATGCTAATATTATTAGTAATGGAGGGGTGTTGCCTGGTCTAGTTCCTTCAGGACTCACTAATGGGAAAGGGCGCTACCAATCGGTTGCGTCCGCACCTGTTGGACGGTACCACCCCCCACACATACACACCTCAGTGGATGCTGCCTCCACCTATAGACCTATTTCATATGACATCAGCATAGGTATTTAGGTCAGTGCGTGCGCTTCTTGGCTGCAGGATGACACACT
Organism: Branchipolynoe longqiensis; assembly: GCA_030323885.1. Taxonomy (NCBI): domain Eukaryota; kingdom Metazoa; phylum Annelida; class Polychaeta; order Phyllodocida; family Polynoidae; genus Branchipolynoe; species Branchipolynoe longqiensis. The sequence continues at coordinate 58,815,537 of CM059189.1, forward strand.
GTCACACTGCAAACTCAATGGCTATGAGCAATCTTCATAGAGAAAAGGTGAAATATCTCTAAAACCACACCACTTAGAAACAAACTGCTTGGAACACATATAGAAAACATATTCAACGAACAGATTATATTAAATTGATAAGGTTAGGGTTCTTGATTTCTATTAATTTTGAATAGAATTTACATTTTGAACTGCACATATCGGCAAACTCAATGTATTGTCAATGGCCATGAGCAATCTTCATAGAGAAAAACTGAAATATCTCTAAAACTACACCAGTTAGAAACAGATCGCCTGGAACACATATAGACAATATTTTTAATGAACACATTATATTATATTTATATGGTTATGGTTCTGCATTTCTATTAATTTTGAATAAAATTGACGTTTTTCAATGCGCGTACGGGCAAACTCAATGGCAGTGTGCATTCATTCTGCAGCCAAGCTGCGTGTGCATACACAATGTTTACAAACATTGAAAGAGGTCTATACAACACCACTTGCCACATTTGGTTTTTAATAAAAGCTTCAGCCATTGGTTGGTTGGTTGTTGGAGTTTTATGTCCTGGTAACATCTAAGATCATATGAGGACGGGTATCTACTTGTGACAGTGTGCACTCATGGCGAGTTTATAGTGCTGCCCCACTGGGAGACCAGGCTGCCATGACCTGCTATCCCACTCAGACATATTATCCTGGCACTGAACCATCCAGTCCTTGCCCTATCCTAATAATGCCGAGCACATGGCTAGAAAGAGACAAGTATCAACTTTTAAGTCACTGCTTTGACTCGGCCAGGGTTCGAACCCGTGGGCTGGAATCCCACGATCTACCAAAAACGGGAGTTCAGCCATTGAAGTCAACCAAGTACCAAGTTGTTGTCTTACCTTGAATGAGCCTAAAATATAGTAAATTTACTTCTTACACTGCCGTTAGAGGGCGGGTTATTGGTATTACTCGTAGATTGCACAGAAAGTAATGTAGTTCGGATACTGGGGTTGAGAGGTATGGGGTAATGTTTTCCTTTTAACATTTTCTTCTAGCAGTATACAAATAAATATATTTAATGTATTACTAAGCTGTGGAAATTGTACAGCTCAGTAGCCCCAAACATGAATCATTGATCACAAACTATGTTCAGCTTCCCCATCGTCCTCAGCCTGTCGTAGTGTTGGTGGGAATTTAACAATTGTTTCATGGCTCTGCAACAATAACAGGGCTCGAGACTCAACGTTTTTATGAGATATGTGTATATTTCACCACCACCACTACAAAACAAAACAAAAACATTCATCCCCTCCCCCAAAGAATTGCCCTCGTCCCATGACCAGTAGTATGGCCGTGAGAGTTAAGGCCGTCACACTATGACGTATGGCGTTAGCGTGTGCGTAACGTTTTGAGATAAAAATCTAATTTAAATAGGTCGGCATTTGCCTAACTTTTAATGCTGCGAGCGGTCCGCGTAATGTATGAAGCGTACACAAAGCGTATGGCTAGCATATGCATGGCGCATAGTGATATATATGAAACAAATAGTGACGTATACTCGGCGTGCTGGGATGTGTAGTGATGGTTGGAGGTGACAGTTTCAGCATATGAGTAATGCACAACGATGTATGGTCAATGTATGCCTAGTGTGTCGATGTGCGCATAGCATGTGCAAAACGTATTCAAAACTTATGCGTAATGTGTGCAAAGCATATTTGTGACGTATGCAATCACCTTTAGGCCACGCCCTGGGCACATGATCGGTCGCCAATGGGTATAAATACCCTGGAGTTTTGGCTCTCTCCACACACTGCCACCATGCCTGCCAAGAAGAACATCACAGCTTCAGCTGCCTGCAAGGCTGTATCACTACAGGTCTATGGCGTGGGAGAGGCAGGAAGAAGCAGATTCTGCAGGCATCACCATCACCATCATCACCATCTCTGGTGTCATCATCTGACTCCTCACCACACTACTCTCCATCACACCACTCTCCATCTAGCCAGCCTGAAGAGATGGAGATGGAGTATGAGGTGGAGACCCAGATGCAGATGCAGATGCAGAGCCAGACTACCACCTCCAGCTTCACCTCGGCCAAGAAGAAGAGGGTGACAAAAAGTGACTGTTCTCTGTCGCTAGCCGAGGAGGATAGGATGTTGGATTTTCTCCAGGATAACCCAGTCATATGGAATGGGAAAATGACTGACTACAGGCAGTCTGACAAGAAGGGCAAGATGTGGGACGACCAGGAAAACTGGATGGGGAGGACATCCGTGCATCTGCAGGGGTGGTTCAAGTCGCTGAGGGACACAAACATGAGGCTTCACGAAAAGAGTGGTGACGGAGCCCCCAAACTGACTGAGAAGGAGCTGTGGATAATGGAGAAGTTTGGTTTCCTGCGGTCAGTCGTCAGGCACCGGCCTGAGCCGTACAGAACTGTAAGTACAAAAACTTTTATCCTTCTGGATATTAGCATTCTGGTAAAACCCATATTATTTTGGACAAGTCGACAAAGTGATATATTTTATTTACATTATTAATCTCGAGTGATCCGGCGGGTGAGATGACCCAGTCTTTCAGTAGCTTCCGCTGCTCCTTTCCTGTCTTGGAGGCGGTGTTGGGACTAGGAACAATGTCTCTGTGTGCCAGGTTTTGTCCCTCTCTCCACACTTCGGGGACAAAGTTGTCGTTCCCAGTCTCTGGATGATCCAGCTCCTTGTTCTGCAGCCCTGGGTAGCGCATCCTCATCAGGTTGTGCACAACCATGCATGCGGTGATTTGTTTGTTGTTATTTTACGTCCTAGCAACATCTAAGGTCATATCAGGATGGGTGCCGAATTGTGACAGTGCGCACTCATGGTGACTTTATAGTGCTGCCCCACTGGGATACCAGGCTGCCAGCACCATGACCTGATATCCCACTCAGTCACATTATCCTGACACTGAGCCAACCAGTCCTTGCCCTATCCTAATAATGCAGAGCGCCTGGCTAGGAAGCAACAATTATCGATTTTTAAGTCATTGGTTTGACTCGACCACGGTTCGAACCCACAATCCCATGGTCTACCAACATGGGAGACGGATGCTCTAACTCATTCAGCCATCCCATCTGGTTGCATGCGGTGATGATAACCTTCACGGTGGAGGGGTGGTGCTGCATATTCGTCAGCAGCACCTGGATGCGGTTTGCTAGGATGCCAAAGGCATGCTCCCCCACTCTCCTAGCTTGCGAGAGCCGGTAGTTGAAGAGTCACTCCTCATTTATCAACCCTCTCCTGCTGTACGGCTTCATCATCATCAGCCGCAAGGTGAAGGCATTGTCACCGATGAGGAAATCCGGCACATCCTTCTGGCCGTTCACAATCGGTTCGGGGTCCGAAAAACCGATGGTGCCACCTTCAGTGCCCGCCTTCAGCTCCGAGTCGTTATAGATCTGGGCATCAGATGCGCAGTCCATACCCCCAAGATCTGCCTACATTAACTTGTAGTCCACGTCTACAAGCGCCAACAGGACCACGGAGTAAAAGCCCTTGTAATTGTAATAGAGTGACCCACTCTTTGGAGGGCAATTGCAGGCAATGTGCTTCTCATCCTGAGCGCCACAGGTATGGGGGAAGTTCCACTTCTCCAGGAATTGGTCAGCGATTGCACGCCATCCTTGTGGAGTCACGGGGCATGTCATGACCTCGTCCAGGTACTCATCGATGAGGGCCTGACACACTTCACGCACGATGAGCGACTGTGTGTTGTGATACACTGGCAATACGCTAGGGGTATGCTCGCATACGCTAGGGGTATGCTCATGTACGTCAACGGAACATTGTGGGTATATTATATACATCAGAGACACGTCAGAGACACGTGCCGGGTGCCGGTTGTACATATGGCTACCGTGTACCAACATACCCCAATGTACCACTAAAGTACTCCTAACGTACTCCGATGTACACCTGACATACACGTAGCATATGAAGAACGTACGAGCCATACATCGACACATGTTGGAAATTTTGAACATGCACAACAATATTTCAGAGCCTTGACGGACGGCGATGTAAGATGATGTATAGCAATGTATCCTGAACGTACCTGATGTATGCCCAACGTATACGTAATGTATGACGACGTACGCCGACGTGTTGGTCGAAAATCACATACGTCGGCATTCGCTAAGGCTATACATCGTGCAGGCCCTTCAGGGTCATGAGAAGACAACCTGAGGTACACCCCCCCCCGCCAATCCCCCCTCCCACCCACCCCAACACACATTTTGTTGCTGTTTATTTTTGTTTATGCTGTCCATAGCATATAAGCTCGGATGATCAAGCTTGTTTTCAATGCTGAGCAGTTATCGGTCTATGTTTCTTAAGATTATGGTTTGTGGTTAGTGATCTATGTTAGTTTTTTTGGATTTTCTTTGTAAGAGTCTTCCTCTTTATATTTTTTCCTACACTTAATTCTAGACTAGCCTACTCTATTTACATATTATAGGCTTGTATGTAATAGGTAGTTGGTTTATGTTTGGATTTGATGTTATCTGGCTGTTTTCTGGCAGGAGATACCTCTCATGGGCTGTCCAGCTGGTGGGCCGTGACATATCATGTGCCCCCTTGTGGAACAGGACCCAGGGCGTTTCCTGGTTTGTTTTGCACAGATATTTTTTGTATGGTTTTAGGTCAGGAATTTGTCGTTCCTTTACCGTTTGTGTGTTCCATACTTTCGCAGCCCTTTCCAGTGGGCTTCTTTCGTTAGCTTTGATTTGGCTTCTGGTCTGCCATAGTAGTGGTGCATTGTTTGCTTTGGTGTTCCTTAGTGGTTGGATTAGATGTTTATTGTCTTGACTATATCCATACGCTAGGGTTTTTAGGTGGATTATTCTTCTGTTTTCTAATAACATTACCATAGTTCTTTTGTGTATGTCATAGGTGGGGTGCAGTTTGTCTACTTTGAGGCAGGTCTCTAGGGCTCTATTTTGCAGTCTTTGCGGTCTTTTTAGTAAATCATTTTTAGCCCCCATGTAAATTACATCCCCATAGTCGAAGTAGGGGAGCACCATACCTTTGAAGATTTTTATTGACATTTCTTGCGTCATATAGTTTCTTAGTTTTGCAAATAGCCACAGTTTGTGGTTTATTTGTTGGATGATTTTTGTTATACATAGGTTGTAGTTTAGCTGGCTGTCCAGCTCTAGGCCTAGGTATTTGTAGTGATTTATATTTTCTAATATTTGGTTTCCTAGCTTGCAGTGTAGATTTCTTTCGAGCATTGATTTATGTGAGAAGAGCACTGTTTTGGATTTATTTGCATTGATGGTTATATACATATGCTACCCTTTTTATTATGGATGTCATGAGTGATCGATACCGTTTCATATTTGCACACATTTGGCTGGGGCAGGCAGACGGCCGAAACGGGCAGATTGGCTTGTTCAGAAGAATAATTGGTTCTGGTCTCTCGCCGACCTGCTAGAGGAACGTCGTTTCTTCAGGAAAAGAAAACAAGTTACGGTTGGATCTGTGGTCCAACGTGGTTGCAAAGGGGTTACAAAGTGGTCGCAAGCGGTCGCAAGCTGTAGTGTGACTGAGGTTTAGCGGTTTAGATGGTTTAGAGTTTTTGTCATTTTCTGAGATAAACGTATTAGGTTGATCGTTATAATCTACCTTACTTGAGTTTGAAGTAACTTTTAATTTAAAAGACGAACCGTTGAGATATTTGAAGTGCAGACATAGACAATTAATTTTGGCAAGCATGTCAAAACTCTCACAACATAGACTTCAACAGTAACAGGTTCTATTAAATTGACTCGGTGCGCTCTTCTATGTGGCAACAAATACGTTATAAGTGCAAGAGTATCTAAGTTAGATATGTAGAATGAAATCTAGATAATTGCTTTGGTTTTGAAAATTTAATATTTTCATCGGACTATTCAGCTTTAACTGCTGCTACAATACACGTCAAACTCCTACTACCCACCATCTAAACCGGTTTCGAAATCTGGGATGTTGGTGTTCGCCTAAGTCAGGACCTCGGGCAGTTTTAGGTAATTGAAAAATACGAGACCGGCATGTATATAGTGGCATTTATTCTTGTTGTCAGATTTACAGGTTGTAGATTAGAGTCAGTTTGATGTACGAGGTTCCCAGACGCTTAACCCTATGAATCTTGGGTGGGTGGGATGGTAAATTTTGGTGAGCCTATCATATACATCTTGATGGTTTGAGCACTAAGGACTAAGTGATTCGAAACCACTCATAGCAGTTACTAAAGCATTACATAGGTGGCGCAACAGTCAGCAGCTGACAGATTGGTGATAGTTCAAGTCCTTTCTCGCTAGGGGGCAGCAGCTAAGGAGTCTATAGAAAGAGTATTGTCAATCTCGAGTATTCAATTACCCATGTTTAAGTAAACATGAACAATTTACTGTAATATATCCTGATTGGTAATATATATATATATGTGTGGGCGGGCAGATCTCGTCACCACAGTTTTCTGTGTGACCCAGTACAAGTGGGACAGCGATGTCGTAGTGCTCCCTGCCCCAAAAGCTTGTTTTATTTGGTTATTCTGACATATTTCTTTGGAGGAAACCTGCTGCTGCCACACAGGCTACTCTTCCCGATAAGCAGCACGGGGTCTTTTATATATGCACTTTCCTGCTCCCTGCCCCGGACTGGTAGAGGATGGTTGGTTAGTTGTTGGAGTTTTACATCCTTGCAACATCTAAGGTCATATAACAACGGATACCAACTTGCGAAAGTGTGCACTCATGGCAACGTCATAGTGCTGCCCCACTCGGAGACCAGGCCACCAGCACCATGACCCGATATCCGACTCAGTCACATTATCCAGACACTGAGCCAACCAGTCCTTGCCCTGTGTTGATAATGCCGAGCGCCTGTCTAGGAAGCGACGAGTATAATTTTTTAAGTCAATGGCTTGACTTTACCAGGGTTCGAGCCTGTGGATTCGAATCCGAAGACCTACGAAAACGGTGGACGGATGCTCAACTCATTCGGCTATCCCGTCTGGTCGCTAGTGGAGGTAGGGGAGTTGTGTCGAGGATTAGTGCGCTACTACTGCACGGTATAACATGTTCGGGGTAACCATGGCAACAACACTATGCACTCAAATCCGGTCACTCAATGGGACGTAAGTTGCATAGTCCGATGGTTTTGAGTTTCTGTCATTTTATGAGATACATACATTAGGTTGATCATTATAATCTACTTTACTTTAGTTTGAAGTCACTTTTATTTTAAGTAGCTAACTTTTGAAATATTTGAAGTGTAACCTTGCACAATAAATGTTGGCAACCACGCCAAAACTCTGACCCCCATAGGCTTCTGCAGTAACAGGTCCTATTCAATTGCCTCAGTTTTGCCTTCTGTGTTGTGACAACTGTTTAATAAGTGCTCCAGTATGCATATGCAGAATCAAATTTAGACCATTGTTTTGGATTTGAAAATATTATGTTTTCATCGGATTATTCTGCTTTAATCTTAGATTTTAAATAACTAACTTATGGGATATTTTAAGTGTAAACGTACAACATTAATTTTGGCATGCTTTCCAAAACTCTGACTCCATAGGATTCAGCAATAACAGGTTCTATTAAATTAACTTAGTATTCCCTTCTATGCAGCAACAAACACTTAATAAATGCACCACTATCCAAGTTGGATATGTAGATTCAAATCTAAATAAGTGTTTTTCTTTTGAAAATTTGATGTTTTTATCGGACTGTAGAGCACATTGATTTTTCATATCATCGGCTATTGGAAGTCAAACATATGGTCATTCTGACATATTTCTTTGGAGGAAATTCACTTCCGCCATATAGGCTACTCTTTCCAATACCACAGCCTTTGATGAACCAGTTCTGGACCACTGGTTGGAAGGGAAAATAACCCAAACTGCAAATGGGTCCCCATTGAGAAGGATCATTCCAATGACCGACAGCTTCACAGGTGGACACACTACCACCTGAGTTACGTCCCACTCCCCGGTTCACCCTCAGTCACCCCGCGGTCAATCAGTTGTTTCTCCCCATCATTATCATGAGCATCCTCCTCCGCACCACCATCACCATTATATCACCACACACAGTGTCATGTTAGTGTCGAAGAGCTCCCAATTATCGCCCATTTCAGTTGCGTCTAATACGTTGTGTATCCATCGCCAAGCATGCGCAGTGAATGGTCGTCTATTAACTGCAATCAGGCTGGGTGCCGCTATACCCATACATAATGCACTGGGTCTGCTGCCGTATGAATAGATTGTAATCTTACATTATTTATATCAGTGTAATGCATTATAAAGCACATGTTTATACTCTTTTATCAGTTATTATTGTAGGACTCTGCACATGAGCCTCACCACCGCATGGTGGCGGCAGAGACTACACTGACCTCTGGTAGCTCGCCAGAGGCAGTCCCTGGGTGGACTGCCACCTTCTGTGACTGCATATCGGCTCACGTCCCCCCATAAGAGGATACCTGTGACCTGGCTGGTCAGGGGCGGGTCACTTAGATCTGTGACAAATTTCTTTGATAGAATCCAGCGGAATTTCGAACTTTGCCGGGTGCCGGGTGCCGGGTGCAGGGTGCCGGGTGCCGGGTGCCGGGTGCCGGGTGCCGGGTGCCGGGTGCCGGGTGCCGGGTGCAGGGTGCAGGGTGCCGGGTGCCGGGTGCCGGGTGCAGGGTGCTGGGTGCCGGGTGCCGGGTGCAGGGTGCCGGGTGCCGGGTGCAGGGTGCAGGGTGCCGGGTGCCGGGTGCCGGGTGCCGGGTGCCGGGTGCCGGGTGCCGGGTGCAGGGTGCTGGTGCTGGTGCGGGTGCCGGTGCCGGTGCCGGGTGCAGGGTGCTGGGTGCCGGTGGCCGGGTGCCGGGTGGCCGGGTGCCGGTGCCGGGTGCCGGGTGCGGGTGCTGGGTGCCGGGTGCCGGGTGCCGGGTGCCGGGTGCCGGGTGCCGGGTGCCGCGTGCCGGGTGCCGGGTGCCGGGTGCCGGGTGCCGGGTGCCGGGTGCCGGGTGCCGGGTGCCGGGTGCCGGGTGCCGGGTGCCGGGTGCCGGGTGCCGGGTGCCGGGTGGAGCGTTGCGGTGGCGGATGGCTTGTGGCGGGTGGAGGGTGGAGGGTGGAGGGTGGAGGGTGGAGGGTGGAGGGTGGAGGGTGGCGGGTGGCGGGTGGCGGGTGACGGGTGGCGGGTGGCGGGTGGCGGGTGGCGGGTGGCGGGTGGCGGGTGGCGATTTCACGACGAACCTTTTACAGTTATCATGCACTTAAATACGGCACAAGTTACGCAACAATATAGTCTCAACAAATCACTCAAATTACAACATAGAAAGTATATTGAGCACACCATGCAACAAAATAGGATTTGCTCTATTTTGTTGAGCCGCTGCTGAGATGTTGAGCACAATGACCAATGGAAACACGCCTCTTTAATCATGTGACCTGGTTCCCTGGATGTTTTCATAGATGGTGCCAATAGTGTGAGATGTTGAATGCAAGGACCAATGAAAATTCCCCTGTGTGATCACGTGACCTGGTTCCCTGGATATTTTCATAGATGGTGCCACTAGAGGGGTAGACGCGCCCACTCAGCTGCTAGTTGCGCTCAACAAGTTACACAATAAGTCGTGTCCTCGTGTTTATTCTGTCCTGGTGTTTCTTTAGTCCTGGTATTTCTTCTGTCCTGCTGTTTCTTCTGTCCTGGTGTTTCTTTACTCCTGGTGGTGGATCAAATAAAGAACTGAGCTGAGGGAACGAAGATAATCCATCAAGCCTGGAGAGAAAACGCCACCACACGGGGAATTAATCAGACAGGGCAAATGGCAGGAGCATTCTTCCTTTCCCGCCCGCACTCCGTGAAAAAAAAAGAGAAATCACCACCAGAGGCTTACAAGCCGTTCCCTCAATTCACTACGTCATTGCTATACTGCCATATTGAATTTAAATAAAGATAAAAATGCAAGACTCTTCTCGCTTTTATTCTCTCACTCCTATTCCATTCTGTACACACACACAAAAGAAGGGAATCATCACCTTCCGCAGGATGCGCCTTGTGGGATTGTGGGAGCAGTAGGTGCACTGAGGTGATTGCCTGGCCCTGTGAGTGGGTCGGGTGTGTGGGAGGTGTTGTAGGGGATATGTTGGATGTGAGTGGGTCGGGTGTGTGGGAGGTGTTGTAGGGGATATGTTGGATGTGAGTGGGTCGGGTGTGTGGGAGGTGTTGTAGGGGATATGTTGGATGTGAGTGGGTGGGGTGTGTGGGAGGTGTCGTAGGGGATATGTTGGATGTGGGTGTGTCGGGTGTGTGGAAGGTGTTGTAGGGGATATGTTGGATGTGAGTGGGTCGGGTGTGTGGGGTGTGTTGTAGGGGATATGTTGGATGTGGTGGGTGGGTGTGGGGGAGGTGTTGTAGGGGATATGTTGGATGTGGGTGGGTCGGGTGTGTGGGAGGGTTTAGGGGTATGTTGGATGTGGTGGGTGGGTGGTGTGGGAGGTGTTGTAGGTGGGTGGGTGGGTGTGGGAGGTGTTAGGGGATATGTTGGATGTGGGTGGGTCGGGTGTGTGGGAGGTGTTGTAGGGGATATGTTGGATGTGGGTGTGTGGGGTGTGTGGGAGGTGTTGTAGGGGATATGTTGGATGTGGGTGTGTGGGGTGTGTGGGAGGTGTTGTAGGGGATATGTTGGATGTGGGTGTGTGGGGTGTGTGGGAGGTGTTGTAGGGGATATGTTGGATGTGGGTGGGTCGGGTGTGTGGGAGGTGTTGTAGGGGATATGTTGGATGTGGGTGGGTCGGGTGTGTGGGAGGTGTTGTAGGGGATATGTTGGATGTGGGTGTGTGGGGTGTGTGGGAGGTGTTGTAGGGGATATGTTGGATGTGGGTGGGTCGGGTGTGTGGGAGGTGTTGTAGGGGATATGTTGGATGTGAGTGGGTCGGGTGTGTGGGAGGAGGTGTTGTAGGGGATATGTTGGATGTGGGTGGGTCGGGTGTGTGGGAGGTGTTGTAGGGGATATGTTGGATGTGGTGGGTCGGGTGTGTGGGAGGGTGGGGGATATGTTGGTGTGGGTGGGTGGTGTGGGAGGTGTTGTAGGGGATATGTTGGATGTGGGTGGTGTCGGGTGTGTGGGGGGGTGTTGTAGGGGATATGTTGGATGTGGGTGGGTGGGATGTGTGGGAGGTGCTGTAGGGGATATGTTGGATGTAGGTGGGTCGGGTGTGTGGGAGGTGGTTGTAGGGGATATGTTGGATGTGGGTGGGTGGGATGTGTGGGAGGTGTTGTAGGGGATATGTTGGATGTGGGTGGGTCGGGTGTGTGGGAGGTGTTGTAGGGGATATGTTGGATGTGGGTGGGTCGGGTGTGTGGGAGGTGTTATAGGGGATATGTTGGATGTGGGTGGGTCGGGTGTGTGGGAGGTGTTGTAGGGGATATGTTGGATGTGGGTGGGTTAGTTGGTTGTTGGAATTTTACGTCTTCGCAACATCTAAGGTCATATCAGGACGGGTACCGACTTGTGACAGTGCACACTCATGATGACTTTTTAGTGCTGCCCTATTGGGAGACCACACCACCAGCACCATGACCCCATATCCCACTCAGTCACATTATCTTGACATTGAGCCACCCAGTCCTTGCTCTATCATAATTATGCCGAACGCCTGGCTAGGAAGCGACAAGTATACATTTTTAAGTCATTGGTGGGTTCGAATCCCACGATCTACCAAAACGGGGGACGGACATTCAACTCATTCGGCCATCCCGTCTGGTCAGGATGGATGGGGTGAGGGGGGTCTGAGTGTGGGGGCGGGGAGTGGTGGTGGGTGGAGGGTTGGTGGGGCGGGGCGCTCTGCCGGGGGGATCGGCTATGACGCCGGGGGGGAATCAAATTAAAGTGGGATGCCGGGTAAAGGATGCTAAGGGAAAGCTGATCCACATGGCTTATCAGTAAGACTCGGGTTGACGGGACCCAGGAGGGCCGCGCTATGGTTGGTTGATAGAGTTTTACGCCCTGGCAACATCTGACGTCATATCAGGACGGGAGCCGCGCGTTGTAGCGGAGCAATGCCCGCTATTGGACGGAATCAGGCGGAGTTTTACCCCATACAATGCCGAGCGGTAGGATAACCAGTAGATAGGTAGTAAGAAGCATCAATTGGACACATCATTGGTTTGACTCGGCCGGTTTTCGAACCTATGACATCTCGCACGTGAAGTAAGCAGTGTACTCATTCGGGCATGCCGTAAAGATCGCACAAACACAAGATAATGCATTACGTGAACATAAGCATAACAACTACATATACTTAGGCCTATATACATCCATATATATATATGTATATATTTACGTATATATGTGTATATATACATATACATATACACACATATATATGTATATATATCTCGTCTACAGCGAGCTGTATACGGGTGTAGAGCGAAGGGGCTCCGCCAACTCTATTCTGCCTGGTCGCTACCATTATGGTTCGCGGGTTCGTCGCTAGGGGCACGTGCAGCGCTGATGTCGCGCACTGGCACTGACATTAGGCCAATTTGCACTGGACTCATCACTCGGCCTTCAGTACTGCAGAGTGACACATCTCTGAGGTTTTTTAGTGGGAAGTCTTCCAACCCTATTATAATGAACTTGCTGAAAAGGCTCTTCTGGGTTTCCATTAAATACAATTTTAATATTTCTTCAATCCACATCAAAACTAATTATAACACTATTTGTGATGGTTTAAGCAGATGGAGTGATAAAGCACTGCGTGGTAAGGTAGCAGTTCCTGACCGTGATTCATTACTTTGTTGTTCGCATTTATTTCATTAATTGTTCCTAAAATGTCAGCCTTTTACTTTTAGGTCTGGCTGAGCTTCATACAGAAACGAAAAGAATTGCTTCGCATTATTACGCCCCCAACAGCATCACAATGCAGTCTATGCAAATTTGTAAATACTTTAAATTTATTGATGAATTCGACGGGTTACTTGCCCCTGTTCCATGTCCCCCTACGCAGGTGGCTATTTACATTGCTTGACTATCACACTCATTGCAATACACCTCTATAACCAATTATTTATCTGCCCTAAATTGTTTTCTTAGTTCTGAGGGTGTTACCCCTATTGATTACTCAAACCACACTATTAAGACCACCTTAGGTGGTCTTGAGCATATCTTAGGGCAGTCGGTTAAATCTGCTGCCCCTCTCCTACCCAAACGCTGCATACTTATGTTCTCTCACTTCTCTGACTCTGCAGGCCATACTGCAACCAGAGCCGTTATTCTAACTGGCTTCAGAGGCTTTCTTCGTAAATGCCAACTAACAGATTCCGATTCTGTTCTACTGCATTCGGATTTCTAATTTTGTTCATGGGGGATGATGATATCCATCCGCAAATCCAAAACCATTCAATTTTCTGAGCGCAAATTGTTAATTCCCCTTTCAAACATGAACAATTTTGATTTATGTGCAGTTTTTTGGACAAGGAAGCACTTTGCTGAAACCCCCTTACCAGATAGCATTCCAGCATTTCTGGTTCCTTCTCCCCTAGGCGGGTTCATGCCCCTTCCAGACAAAAAATTGCAATCCACAATTAAAATCTTTACCAGATCTGCTGGCTTGGACCCTAATGATTTTTTTATGCCACTCCCTGCGTAGGGATGGCTGTACATTTCTGCATATGCAGGGTGTTTGGGGGTGTGGTGTGGGTTTGTGTGTTTTTTGTTTTTGTGGTGTTTTGTGGGGTGTTTGATGAGAGTGTTCTTCAGCTCGTCCTCTTTCTTTAACTCTTTATTTATTATTCTTTATATATATATATTTTTTTTTCTTCCTCTTCCTTCTTTTTATTTTTTCTTTCTTTCCTCAATTGGCTCGGTTCAGGCATTCGCCCTTGGCAGTTGCCCAGCCAGATGTTGTTAATTACACTGATCTACTACTGATTCGCTATTGTTGATATTGCCTATTGTCAACTGATGATATCTTGCTACTATATATTTACTGTAATTAATTATTACCCATGTTACTTATTACCCGCTACATTGACTTAATAATACATTATATCGCCCATACCTCATCTTGTGTTGGTTTCCTTCTGCCTACATATATATGTATATATATACCGTTGAGGCTTGAATTGTTTTGTGTATATTTACATCAACTTTTGAGAATGTCAGAGTAGCGGCAGCTGTCGTCTGACATGGCCGCATCCTGTGCAGACGGCCCTGTAGTTTATATGTATGTGATGTACGGAACCCAAATCTAACCGGAAGTTAACGGAAATGGTTACGACCGTCTCAAAAGGGATGCTAAAGTGTAGCCATTTAGCGCTATAGGGTGGTCGTAATGTTAAATGAAACGCACACACCCACTCACGCGCACACGACCACACGCGCACACACGCGCACACACACGCGCACACACACGCGCGCGCAAACATTTCTCTCTCGTGTCACTTGAAATAAGACCCGACGCTAGCAACTGAGAAATGTAAAAAGAAAAAAAAGTCCACACACAACAAGTTGCACTGTGCTGGAAGCATCAACTCAATAATTTGTCGAGGTTGTCATGAACTTTTCTTGTAAAGTTCAGATGAAAGCATTATACCCCAACCACACGTGGCTTGTGACCACTTGCAACTACTTGAGACCAGAAAAGAACGGGTCGTCGCAAGAGGTCGCAACATGGTCTGTATTTGGTCCTTACTGGTCGCCGAAAACTTTGCGACAAGTATAAATGCCTATGGGCTAAATGCGTTGATGATGCTCCGCCGCAGAGTAGCGCACGCCGAGTCGAGGGACAACTACACTGGTCCCTCCCTACAAATCTTCCATATATGGTCCGATGCCGTCACCGGGACCAGTGTACATGTTCATCCATGCTACTCTGCTTAATTCACCCCTGCCAACACGTGGGTTATTGGGGTCCGGTGTGGCGGTTTCAGCATGTTCCCGTGCTCAGACGTGTGCCGTTGCTTCTGCGCATGCGCAGATTTCGCATCAACTCGGATCACCCGAGATACTTATTGGCGCATGCGCACATCCTACAAACTCGGGTCGAATAATCGAATACGCTTCTCCGCGCTCGGGTGGAAATTTTTTTTTTTTTAATACCGATAAAAATACAGCAAAATAGGATTTAAGTATTTTATGATGGCCTAGTTTACCTATATTTCCATTTAATTAATCTAAGTTATTTTTTTTGACACGGCAGTGTATTTGTCGATCCATCGCGTGTTCTATTTGAAATTCTGACAACTGGGATGACCCGAGTCGCCCGGGTAGTGTTAATCGATTACGGTGTTTTTGTTTGGTGGGGGGGTGTTGGGGGTCCGGTCGTTTTGCACACAACGCGTGTATTTTTCTACTCCACTCGCGGTGTTCGATTTGAAATTCTAGCAACTCAGGCCACCCGAGTTGTGTTAATCGAATACGGCATGGGGGTTGGTCCTAAGCATTGCTTACTCATATTAGGTTCTATTAAATTGCCTCAGTATTCTCTTCTCTGTGTATCAGTTTGATATGTAGAATCAAATCTAGACAGTTATTTTGGTTTTGAAAATTTGATGTTTTCATCGAACTATGCAGCTTTAAAACATAACACAATAACACCTGGTGTTCTCTGTGGCGGAGTGGTTAGAGTGTCTGACTTTTTTCTAGGTCGGACTCCTAATCTGAAGGTCGGTGGTTCGATTCCCCGTGCCCCCAGCTCTGCCAATTTGGATTTCCACCGCTGTGTATAACTTACAGCGACATCAAAGGCCAGTTGCTCTCATACCATGTCTATGTGGTCTGGGAGGTTAAAAATCCCTTGGGTCGGTAAAAGTGTAGGCTCGGGCTTTCTATCGACAAACTGTCTAATGGTGAAAACAAGTCTATTCAGACTTATCCATGATATGCAGTATAAATCTTCAACAACAACCACGCCCCAACCTACCCATCACAGCCACCCGTACCCACTTCTCTCTCCACACACACCGCCCGCCGCCCGCCGCCCGCCGCCCGCCGCCCGCCGCCCGCCGCCCGCCGCCCGCTGCCCGCCGCCCGCCGTGGTTTGAGCTGGGAGCATGCCATCCCCAGATCCCGCCTGCACCTCCAGGGTGCGCTTAAATCATGGATAGGTTGCATGCTTTGAATCGGAGCGCACTGAATCGGAACGTCCTCCACCCACATTCCACAGGCTTCCTTTGTGACCCCCTCTCCACCCCCCACACCCACACACCACACACCCACACACCCACATCCACCACCCCACACCCTCTCCACCCACATCAAACGCCCCACACTCCCCCCACCCAATCCCCAAATCTAACGCCCCACCTTCCTCCACCCCCACCCCATCCCCACATCCAACACCCCAGACCCCCTCCTCCACCCCCACCCCCACATCCAACACCCCACACCCACACACCCTCCTCCAACACACACACTCCACAAGGTGGGAGCTCCCCCAGCGGCAAGTGTGTGAGTGTATGTGTCTCTGCGGGTATGTGTGTCTGTATGTATGTTTGTATGTGTATGTGGATATGTGGGTATGTGTGTATATGTGCATATATGCATGTATATGTTATATGTTATATGTTTGTGTGTGTATGTGTCGCTGTGGGTATTTGTGTCTGTATGTATGTTTGTGTAAGTATATGTGGATGTGTGGATGTGTGTATATATGCATGTATGTGTATGTGTTGTTGTGTATGTGTCTCTGTGGGTATTTGTGTCTGTATGTATGTGTGTAAGTATATGTGGATGTGTGTATATATGCATGTATGTGTATGTGTTTGTGTGTATGTGTCTCTGTGGGTATGTGTGTATGTGTGTATGTGTGAATGTGTGTATATATGCATGTATGTGTATGTGTTTGTGTGTGTATGTGTCTCTGTGGGTATGTGCACAAGTATGTATATGTGTATGTGTGCATGATTGCATGTGTGCATGTGTATATATATGGATCTGTATATGTGTGTATGTGTGTTTGCGCTTGCATGTATGTGTGCATGTGTATATATATGTATGTGTATGTGTGTGTATGTGTGCTTGTGGTTGCATGTATGTGTGCATGTGCGTGTGATCCCTGTGCATCTAATCACCCCCACGCTGCACCTGGTTGAGTCTGCCCTTGTTGGTTCCAATAGGGTTCAATGCTGAGCAAGTGTGAGCAGATCTGAGCAGTTCAGAGGATCAAAGAGCGGCTTGAATCCAAGTACATGTGTCTAGCGGTGCACCGTGCGAGTATGCTATGATCCAACCTGTTTTTCTAGCCTTCACAGGGGCATCAAAACATCTCGACTGAAGTTAAAGCTGTATAATTCGATGAAAGCTTTACATTTGCAAAACCTAAATATTTGTCTACATAAGATCATTAATAACGAACTTAGATACTAATGCACTCATTAAGCATTTATTGCTGCATTGAAGGATTACTAAGTTATTTTTAAGGTGCATAGTCCGAAGAAACCAGCAAATTTTCAAAACCAAAACAATTATCTAGATTTGATATCTAACTTGGATGCTGGTACACTTATTCAACATTTGTTACCACACGGAATACGGAGGCAAATGAACTGTTAGTGTTACTGCAGAACCTTATGGTGTCAGAGTTTTGGCATGCTTGCCAAAATTAATTTAGCATGGTTGCACTTCAAATATCTCAAAACCTAGCTATTTACCATAAATGTTACTTCAAAGGTAGCTTATAAGAATTAACTTAATACATTTATCTCAGAAAATGACAGAAACTCAAAATTATCGCACTATGCAACTTTAATGTAACCTATCACTGACGAAGCATGTGTTATCCAGCATTTCAGTGGACACACACACACAATTTAATTTGGAGTGTTTTCACTTCAAATATCTCCAAAGTCAACCTTTTAAAATAAAAGTGACTTCAAATTATAATATATATTGAACATATTAATCTAAGATGGCATAACCTCAACATGTAATATTATTTGGCGAAATGCGAATTTTTCCCTGACCGGAAACGGACACTGGATTTGTCCTTCCGCACTTGCGCAGCTCAAGCGTTATATGACTTAGGCTTCTCTCGACTCCTTACCCGAGGGACTATTACTATCAGTAAATTTGGTTTTGTAATTGAGCTAAGAACAGTGGACTGGCGACGTGTGTTCAGCATTATTAGGATAAGGCAAGGACTGGTTGGCTCAGTGTCAGGATAATGTGACTGAGTTACGGTGCTGGCAGCCTGGTCTCCCAGTAGGGCAGCACTATATATAAAGTTGCTATGAGTGTGCACTGTCACAAGTCGGTACCCTCCTGATATGAGCTCCGATGCTGCCAGGATGTAAAACTCCAACAACCAATCATAATCTTAATTCTTGGAGGCACACCCTACCTCGCCCTCTAGATTGGTTCCTGAAAATTCGGGGCAAAGCGAAACAGAGCTACATGGAGTTATTATAACATAGTGTTTCCTGGAGGTTTATGGCATAGCAACATTAAAGGACATAGCAGGACGGGTACCAACTTGTGACACCGCGCACTCAAGGCAACTTCATAATGCTGCCCCACTGGGAGACCAAGCCACTGGCAGCATAACACGATATCCTACGCAGTCACATTATCCTTACACTGAGCTAAACAGTCCTTGTTCTATCTTAGTAATGCCGAGCGCCAGGCTACATGGCAAAATGTATCAATTTTGAATGTCAATGGTTGCAGATTGACGAATAACACAAGCGCCGCGCCAAATAGGTAACAAATAGGTAACATACAAACATATCTGGTCCACACTGTATGGATATGGGTTTATCCTGTCAGCAAATACCTCACAAAATTCGAAATAACTGTTGACCTGGGCATTACGGGTGCAGGCCGTTGATACAGCATACTGACTGTCTTCAAACGTCCTACGCTCATCCAGCATTCCACAACACTATCGACTCGTCAATGCTGCATTTTGCATTGCTTGCTACCGTGATCCTTGCTTTTGCAGGCAATGCATTTGTGCTCCCACTCACATGATTTTGCAATACACCCGGCCTTGCTCTAATTAAACACGCAGCACACCCGCCGTGAGCGGTTCACACCATCGGTAGTCTTGGTTGACTGGCAGACTTAAAACTCCTCTTCACCTCCTGCATGGATTTTGAGTTTATCCAAATTAAAATGTAGTAGAGAAAACTCCTGGTCACCATGCTTAAAATAGTGTAGGCCTCTCTCTCTTACTTTGTCCTGAATGGCAGCATCATATCCCCGATAGGCCTCATCAGTGTAGTTCCCTGTAATGGCATGCATTGCCATATATGCGAGGTGGCCCATGTAACCGCGCATTTCCCAGAAAGTCATCCCTACTGTCTCAGAGCGCTTCATTCCCCAGATTAAGCAGGCATTGATTAACTCAATAAAGTTCAGCTTCTTAAAGCGCTTATCACCTTTAGTATATTTCCGAATGGAGAACTTACTCTGATCTTTCTTCTTTTTCTTTGACTTGCTTTTCTTCGTGCTGCTAATATCACTTGAAGATGAACTGGACAAACTTGTACTGCTGCTACTGTCCGTGTCTCCAGATTCGGAAGATGAAGTGTCCTGCTTCTTCTTCCCCCTCGTCTTCTTTCCATGCCTTCTCACATGACGGCCCCATCCCCCATGGGACAGGTCGCCTTCATCACGCGACAAATTTTCCAATTCAACCTGGAGTGCGCATTTCCTATGCTCGCATGCTCAATCCTCCAACCGCTTCCTCAAGGTCCTCTCCTCCTCGTCCTCCACTATTGTGACATGCAGCTATCTCCTTGACTGCTTTGTTCTTCCTTTCGGTTGTGTCGTCATTGGCACCGCCGGCGGTTCCTCCTCGCACAAACTATGCAACACTTCTCATGCCGCCTTAGACTCAGTTTTCACACACTTCCGCGGTAATTTTGCCCACTTACACTTGTTACCACTGGGGAGCTCATGCTCCTCCCCGCAAGAAGCACATAGGTCCAGTCACATGATAATTTTAGCTGACGAACCGAGGTGAGGAGGCAAAACCAAGTCCACAGTTGGAGGAGGACAGAGCACACGTCCGACTCAAAGAAAAAATCAGGTAGAAGTGACCAACCATTGTTAGAACAGGAAGCACTTGCTGACCAGCTGCCTTTGCTTACCTGCCCCAACAAGCAACAGAGCTCCAAGCCACTCTAGCTGTTCCATAGAAACTTCCAGAATCAGCACACAATAGATTCACCTTAACTTATGTAATATTTGCATAAAGGTAAACATTTATACATACACATAAATAAAGCTTGCTTTATTTTACGATGCCTCTAGCGCACATTGATTATCATCGGCTATTGGACGTCAAACGTATGGTCATTCTGACATATTTCTAGAGGCGTCGTAAAATAAAACAAGCTTTTTTCTTACATATTTCTTTCGAGGAAACCTGCTGCCACCACATAGGCTAGCTACTCTTTCTGATAAGCAGCAAGCGGTCTTTTACATATCTAGAAACATAAGATATGGTAATGCTGAATATTAATATATCATTGTTGCCATGATCCCAACAAAATGAATTACACATGAAATGGAAATCAAAGCACTTACTGAGAAGGCGGTATTGTGGTGTGGGCCTTACCTGCAATCTGGCAGAACAGTCCAGCAAATAGGAGTAGATTCCTGAAAACAGAAGACAATACGAATTACATTGGAATAACTAAAGAGGGTTAACAATAACTGAATTTAGACATGGGCGAAGACGCTGAAGACAAATTGTCTATCAGAGGAGTGCAAATGTCAACCAGAAAACGGCAAATGTTAACCAGAAAACGGACAAGTGAAATGGAGACTGAAATAGACGATGTGGGCATTTGTATCAAGTTCATTTATATAGTCTACCTATGTGAACCAACAAGTGTCCTTGATTGTGGACAAATGCACCTTTCAATGCTGCTCATTACTTAGTACGCTTTGGCACTTACCCTCACCAGACTCCCGTACGATCAACAGGAAACATCAATGTAAGAAGACAACTGACCAAACCTCCATGCTGCTCATTACTTAGTACGCTTTGGCACTTACCCTCACCAGACTGCCGGTACGATCAACAGGAAACATCAATGTAAGAAGACAACTGACCAAACCTCAATGCTGCTCATTACTTAGTACGCTTTGGCACTTACCCTCACCAGACTCCCGGTACGATCAACAGGAAACATCAATGTAAGAAGACAACTGACCAAACCTCAATGCTGCTCATTACTTAGTACGCTTTGGCACTTACCCTCACCAGACTGCCCGTACGATCAACAGGAAACATCAATGTAAGAAGACAACTGACCAAACCTCAATGCTGCTCATTACTTAGTACGCTTTGGCACTTACCCTCACCAGACTGCCGGTACGATCAACAGGAAACATCAATGTAAGAAGACAACTGACCAAACCTCAATGCTGCTCATTACTTAGTACGCTTTGGCACTTACCCTCACCAGACTGCCGGTACGATCAACAGGAAACATCAATGTAAGAAGACAACTGACCAAACCTCAATGCTGCTCATTACTTAGTACGCTTTGGCACTTACCCTCACCAGACTGCCCGTACGATCAACAGGAAACATCAATGTAAGAAGACAACTGACCAAACCTCCATGCTGCTCATTACTTAGTACGCTTTGGCACTTACCCTCACCAGACTGCCGGTACGATCAACAGGAAACATCAATGTAAGAAGACAACTGACCAAACCTCAATGCTGCTCATTACTTAGTACGCTTTGGCACTTACCCTCACCAGACTGCCGGTACGATCAACAGGAAACATCAATGTAAGAAGACAACTGACCAAACCTCAATGCTGTCATTACTTAGTACGCTTTGGCACTTACCCT
This sequence comes from Branchipolynoe longqiensis, assembly GCA_030323885.1. NCBI lineage: Eukaryota > Metazoa > Annelida > Polychaeta > Phyllodocida > Polynoidae > Branchipolynoe > Branchipolynoe longqiensis. The sequence continues at coordinate 58,837,349 of CM059189.1, forward strand.
CACCAGACTGCCGGTACGATAAACAGGAAACATCAATGTAAGAAGCCACTGACCCATACTCATGGTGCTCATTACTTAGTACGCTTTGGCACTTTACCCTCACCAGACTCCCGGTACGTCAACAGGAACGTCATGTAGAAGACAACTGACCAAACCTCAATGCTGCTCATTACTTAGTACGCTTTGGCACTTACCCTCACCAGACTCCCGTACGATCAACAGGAAACATCAATGTAAGAAGACAACTGACCAAACCTCAATGCTGCTCATTACTTAGTACGCTTTGGCACTTACCCTCACCAGACTGCCGGTACGATCAACAGGAAACATCAATGTAAGAAGACAACTGACCAAACCCCGCCCTGCAACACTCACCAAAGCCAGAGGGAATGAGCTCACTAAATATTAGTGCATTGAACTTCACTCGGCCCCCACATAAACATAAAGAAAGAAAAACGTTGTTTAAATCATTCACCTTGAAGCCCAAGGTTGCAAGCACTGTCATACATTGTTCTCCAAGTAAATCCCCTTTAAATAAACTTTCTCTATAGGATATTGATCACTGACTGCATGAGCTGGTGTTGGCAGTGAGTACATTATTAATAGTTTCCCACTGGAGCCTCAGTTAGTTGAGTGTTTCCTCCGAAATTCACATCTGCGATGCATTCTTCCTTTATCTCTGATTAGAATTTGTTTAAACATCTCTAGATGTTGTTATCTAACGTGAGCCAACATGGACAAGACCACTATGCTGTGTGTGATATCTTCTGGAAATTTGAGTCGGTGATTTGCTATACAACTCTCCCTTTGGAAGAGATAATGCAGTTAAATATCGATTTCTCAATCGAATAAAAAGCCCTCCTTTGTAGTGAGGGGGACATCTTGCAAACAAATCAGATTAGCCTACTATCAGATTAATGGTTTCAAAGTACTTTGTTAAAAATAAGTAAAACCCTATGGATAATTAAAAGAGCAAAAATAAAATGCATTTCTAATCTAGAACTTATTATAAGTAAATTACACTTACACATTTTATTTACTACATTCATTAAACAGACAAAGATAATCTTAAAGACAATTGGTCTTCCTCATTCCACTGCAATCTGCCACCTTGTGTAGTGACGCTGAGTGCTAGGTGGTGGCAAGTATACATTTATAGCTCATTCATTTGAGCCAGTCAGGGTTCAAACCCCGCGACTGCCCATACAGGAAGTAGGCGCTCAACCCATGTGGTCATCCCATCAGGTAATAATGATAACGATGATGTCAATGATAAATGATTACTTTTGAACTGTCAGCAGATGGCAATTCAATGGTCGAAGACAAGAGTATAGAAGAACACTGGGTTCTAAACCTGACAGAGTCAAACCAATTACTTTAAACATTTATACTTGTTGCTCCCCAGGAGAAGGAAAAAGGCTAAGCCCACACGACTTTCAATCGTTGTTAAGAGTTGGAGAAGTCATTTCCGGAAATGACATCACATGAGCTACAGGCTGCATGCGCATCCACCCTGAAGTTAAACTAGGAATACTTCAAACTACAGTAAAGCCTTTCTAACCGACCATCTCCACAGATCGACCAAACGATCGGTCATACACTACCATTGTAACAATAAAAACCTCCCATACCCGACCACTTCCCTAAATGGACCATTTGAAGTCGGTCCCTTAGTCGGTCGATTTAGAGAGGCTTGACTGTACTTCAACTAATTTGAGCTAATTGAATTCCCGGAACAATAAGATGCAGAACAAGGAACATTTTAAATTGCTTTTGTTGATTTTGTTGTGTTTTCTTTCTTCCAGCGCATACCGGAAGAAGCTTCAAACACCACGCCCGCCCGCCACCCCCACCCACCCAACCACCCCTCCACCACTACATCCACCTACCCCTCCACCAATGCTGATTTCTTCTCGCCCACAACAAGATTGGCAAAGACAGGTGTTGGCGATGAAAGGTTCCAGGAGTAAAACTGGCTGTCAGGTCCAGGAGTCGGATGAGGAATAAACGCGTCGTATTATGGCGATTGGAATCTCTGACTGGAGCTGCATAAAATATGCAAATTCTGCCCACTCTTGTATCTTCCTCTTCCGCTTCCTCCCAGCCTCTGTGTTCCCAGGCAGTCATTGCAGAACGTGCAACATGCGAGAAGTTGGACGGGACCCCAAACTGCGCAGTAAAAAAGCACCTCGTAGATTCTACCAACCCGCCCTCACGAGGCAGCGTACCTGCAATTCAACTCTGGTGTGCACATATTATTTGTATATGTGCCTATGTGATGTATAAGTGTTATGCGAGTGTAAAGGCACAGAAGGGAAACTATATTATCCATTATTGTTACTGTCCATTATCGTCCATTATTGTTACTGTTCATGCTACTTTGGGCGCTGCCTCCTCGTACCCACACACATGACCAGTGGTACTGCCACCAGTTCGATTCGTCCCTAATGGACGCGCTTCATTTTCATTTGGAAAAAGTCGGAAATCAACGGAAAATCGGAAATTAGTGTTTTGTTTCTATTCACATCCTACACTATTGTAAACTATTCCAATATTCGGCAGGGGGAGAGGGAATGCAATTGTTCTATTACTATTCGGTGTGCTTGGCCAGGTGCGTTTTGTATATCTATATGTATATATATATATCGGTTGGTTTGTACCTGTGTTGAATGTAAATAGACATAGTCGTGTTGGCAGGTCTGAGTGTAATTGCACCCAGGGCCTAGCCCTTCTGCTGATGTAGAGGTCACCACACTCAAAAGGTCATGGTTGGTGGTGGCCAAGGGGCCAGACAGCTACTGGTGGTGGGCAGACCACTGGTATCCATGGAGACAAGGAGTGCTGGATTCCTATTGGCGGAGACCACGAATGCTAGATTCCTATTGGTGGAGAGAGGTGGTATGATATCCTACAAAGAACCCATGTAACTATATAAGAATAAACCTGAGGGCTGGACTCTCTCTCTTACACTTTACTCTCTTACTTTCTCTTTGTCTGTATTGTTTTTCATCATAGCCTACGCGCACAGCCACAGCTCTGAGTACCGACTCTACACTATGATATAATGGATTCATATAAGTGAGGACCGCCCGTGAGTTTTGCCCTATTATCAGAGGTCTTGGTTTACCTGCCTGCATGGTCACCATAGGGAGTTTATAGCACACTATAAATTGGTTGTTTGTTGGAGTTTACGTCCTGGGAACATCTCAGGTCATATCAGGGCGGATACCGGCTTGTGACAGTGTGCACTCATGGTGACTTTATAGTGCTGCCCCACTGGGAAATCAGGCTGCTGGCACCATGATCCGATATCCCACTCAGTCACATTATCCTGACACTGAGCTAAGCAGTCCTTGCCCTATCCTATTAATGCATGAAAGTGAGGATCTCCCGTGAGCTTTGACCTATTACCAGAGTTGTTGATTTACCTGCCTGCGTGATGGACATAGTGAGTTTATAGGAGAGTATACGTAGATGCAACTTAATGGGCAGAGGCCGAGCTCTGGGCTGCATTTTCATAATGGATTCCCGCGAAGAGCAAACAACAAGCCATTAGGTTTAATTAAGGCTCAGCAATGGCAGCTGGTGCTGGCAGGGATTCGCAGGTTACCTGGGCTGGTCCAGGGCAGCGGGGGAGGGGGAGGGGGTACTGCTGTGGGAGGTGCTTAAGTTGGTGGGTTGTTGGGTGCCTGGTATTCTTCATGTGGCATCTGCATTCGCGTGTATGTGTATATATCACTGACTGCAACTACAGCCCTCCATATACATAAAGAGCTCTTCATATATAATGCAACTACAGCTCTCAATATCGACCCCGTTCAATGTTTATAAAGATTGTATATGTGCACGCAGCTTGGCTGCAGAACGAATGCACACTGCCATTGAGTTTGCCGGTATGCGCAGAGCAAAACATTTATATTTGTTTCTATATTTGTTCCAAGCAGTTTGTTCCTAGGTGGTATGGTTTTTGAGATATTTCACCTTTTCTCTATGAAGATTGCTCATTGCCATTGGATTTGCAGTGTGACAGTGTGTCGTCCTGCAGCCAAACAGCACGCGCACTGACCTAAATACCTATACTGACGTCATATGAAATAGGTCTATACACAAAGAGCTCTTCATATATATAATGAAGAGCTCTTTTCCTAAACACCATCTATCAACTTGATATTGGCATTGCAAACTCATTTTATTTGGATTTGCGCTTATCACGTCTTGGAAAAGAGCTGTTCATATATATATATATATATATATATATATATATACAGTCAAGGGCCCCTCCCGTGGGTAGGTTACCTGCTGCCTTAGTCCCATGCCATACCTGCAGACATGCATGCCACTCAGACGGCCTATACATACAGTAAGATTGGTTCGTTACAGAACCACATGCACATGTATTCCTCCAAATTGAAGTAAATTGCTCTTCGTCAATATTACTTACATCGCCTGTCCCCGGGTGTTAACGTGAGCATGTCAACGATAAATAAAGCAATAGATGAACAAACTGAGTTAAAAATGAATGTTGCACAATCGGATGACTTTGAGTTTCTGCCATAATCTTTAGCTATATATATAATGTTCACCATTATAATCCAGTGTGCCTTAGTTTGAAGTAACAATTATTTAACTCATTTAATTTAGCTATATATATAATGTTCACCATTATAATCCAGTGTGCCTTAGTTTGAAGTAACAATTATTTAACTCATTTAATTTAGAGATATTTAAAGTGAAGACATGCACACTCATTTTTGTGAACATCAAAGTTCTAGATAACAAAATTATATGATACCCTATGATTCATTGGCTTCAGCATTGGCAGATTCTATTAAATTGACTTAGTATTCCCTACTATGCAGCAAATAAGTGTCTAATGCATGCAGAATATGTAGGATGCAAACTAAGTAAATGTCTTGGTTTAGAAAATTTGATGCTTTCATCAAACTACGCAGCTTCAAAAAGGGGATTGCGATGTCGACTGTGGTTTAGGGTGTGAGCTGCCTCTCCTCAGACATGGTTGGTTGGTCGTTGAAGTGTTACGGCCTGCCAACATCCCTCAGACATGGAACATTTGAGGTATAGTTAGCGTGCAGTGTGGGGTGCATGCAGCCGTGTACGTTGTATATTGTATATTATAGCACGCAGTAGCGTGTCTCCAATGCAGGAACCCAGACACCGGCCAAGTGCCGCCTCTAGTCACTGAGTGCCATCTTCGGGTTGTATACCTGGTAATCGATTATTATGCGACATGTTTACTCGAAATGAGTCTTAAACATCCGCTGATTCTTACAGATAGTATGCCTGTTGACTGACTCTAAGCTGGGCACCAGACGGGATGGCTCAATGAGTTGAGCGTTCGCCTCCCCTTTTGGTAGATCGTGGGATTTGAACCCACGGTTTCGAACCCGGTCGAGTCAAACGAATGACTTACAAATTGATACTTGTCGCTTTCTAGCCAGGCGCTCAGCATTATTAGGATATGGCAATGACTAGTTGGCTAAGTGTCAGGATAATGTGACTGAGTGAGATATCAGATCATGGTGCTGGTGGCCTGGTTTCCCAATGGAGCAGCACTATAAAGTCGCCATCAGTGCATACTGTCACATTTCGGTACCCGTCCTGATATAACCTTAGATGTTGCCAGGATGTAAAACTACAACAACCAACCAAGCTAAGCTGGCTGCGTTCCTTTGATTTGAAGAAAATCCCTTTACATTTGTGAATTCATTAGAAATACACTAACATCATTTAATAGTAATAGACGATTTCCACTACCAACCCGTCCTCTGACGACAGTGCAAGAACCATTGTTTATCATTTGTGCTGCTTGTTGAGGGTATGGGTGGGGGTGGGGGGAGGGGGTCTTGACTTATTGCTAACATTATGTCGATGCCAACGTTCATGTATGCACAAATATATTTTAAATTTTACATATCATATGTGGAAATTGGCATTCCCACAAGTTGTTGACATAGTTTAAAATGCAAATTTACCTTTCTATTGGAATTATTCACAATTCTAATTTTGGGTGGCACATATAAGAATTGCAAGAGTGGTCAATGCGGTAACAAGTGAGGACCACTCTGTCAATGAGACCAAGTAGTCCTCACTAATTGCTGCATTTTCCACTCTTGGCTGAGTCATGCATTTTTACTCAAGGGAGAACCCTCCCCCCCCCCCCCCCAAATGCATTGGGTGTCAGTGTGTAATGACACTTGAACAAATTCTACCTGATTATCTATATTTCATGGCCTTGTGCCAACAATCGCTTAATGTAAATAAATCGCATGTGAAATGTCTTTATTAATGTAAAGCATGAACAAATGTTAGAGTTCCTCAGAACAACTGGACTGTGTTGCCTCGGGTCATTTCACCAATGTTTTGGATTTGCATTTTCTGACATTTAACCACCAACTTAACCATTTCAAAATTAAATCAGAGATTAATTTTGCTGTCAATTGACACGAATCTGACCATTTCAGTTTTGTGTAGATGTCAATGTCAAGATATAAATAGGATTAATACATGTTATTCATGAAACCAAAAGTGACAGAATAAATACAGCTAATTCTTCGCCATTAACTTCTTGCTGATGCAGCGTTAAACAATCACTAATCAATCAAGCAACTTCAATCACCACTTACTACAAGAATGCCCTCATTCAGGGACACTAGATATAGTAAAAAAGAAAACAAAGATACCTCATTAACTCACCGATAGACTTCAAATTATGACAAAACACTAATTTTTTCAACATGAATTGTTGAGGAGTTGGAGGGGAGGAGACGGGTGTGGTAGGCCTAATTACAAAGAGTATTCCCTGTCTAATTGGGAAATATAAAAAAATACTCCTGAATCACTCCTAATATCCCTGTCACACTACCATGCGTCGTGCAAGCATGCGCCGGCGTAGGCCACTTTGTACCAATACGTCGGTGTACATCGATATGCGTTACTCAAATGTTACACATTTGTTATGCTTATGTTGGTATACATTGATGTATGTAGATGTTTGTCATTATAGGGTGTTGCTCGTCAAGGGGTCGCAAAAGTTTTGTGCATGCACAAGACTTTCGACGTTCGACAACATGTGGCTTTTATGTCGGGTGTATGTTATGTATATGTTAGACATACGATGATGTACGTTAGACGTACATTAGACAAACGTTGTTCACTACTTAGTACTACATTGCCCTACATCAGTCGGACGGAGAGCCAGCGGAAATGTACAGTCCACGTATTGACAACGTATTGAAAATGTATGGATAATGTATGTCTAATGTATGTACAACATACGTTTTGCATTTCTCCACCATGTCTTGACTTATGTAATGTATAAGGCATACTTCTGGCGATCGAATTACGTATATAACATTCACCAGTGTTCTGTGAGCGTACCTTCTCTGGGAAGCACGTTAGGCATACATTGGCCATCCATTGGCCATACGCTCTGCTACATTGTGTATACGGTATGTATACGTCCAACTTTTCCCCCTGCGCCAAAAGGTTTGACGCATCTCGATGTTTGAAAGTGTTTTTTGCCATTGGCCAGGTGCTTGCATGATGTGTCATAATGTGACAGGGCCATTAGAATCATATGAATGCATGCAATAGAATTTTCCTTCACAAACCTACCCTTTGGTAGTTACTTCCTCAGCACTGTCTCCAGGATAGGGCTGCTAAACAACCTACTGTAATAGAACAAGTGTCGGGAAGCTGGGTTATAGACATAACCACATGAATTTGCAATCTAAAGTGCTAAATATGTAGTCCAAATACTTATCTATCATAGCTTGCTACTTTCTGGGTGAATAATGAAATAAACCAGGTAGATTAGTAGACTTTAAAAGTTTAATGACGAGCGTTCTGTGGCTGCCATATTGATTTTTGCATTCTCTCACGATGTCTCAACTTTACATCAATAAAGATAAAGCAGTGTTTACTGGAACCACTACCTCCACAGTTAATTCCTACTGGAACAGTTTTCGCTCGGAATTAGCCATAGTTGTCAATCACCCCTCCCCTGGCTAGCACTTAGCAGTGAATCTTTTATCTAGACCTCTGGTGGCAGCGGCAGAATACATATTGCAGGGAAGAACTCACTGTTCAGCATGTTCCATGGGAAAAGTCATAGATAGCTGTCAACTCTAAGTAATGCCAATGCAAAGAATTAAATGACTCTGTGATAACAATAAAAAAATTAAAAGAAATTTTAAAAAGAGGAAATTAATTCAGTTGAATGAACATTTTAACAAAACAAACAAAAAATGCTACGGATGGTAGCTCACGGCGTGTGATGATCTGCGAGAAAGGCCTTGCATGTGCGCATGTCAAGTCGCTGGATTGAATCGAGCATGTTCCACAATGGTCGAACCCAAATGGAGGCTGCGGCGCTGCGCCTGCTTGTTCCGGGCGTGCTGCAGGAAGAAAGAAGCCTGTGTCACGTGGTGTCTGTCTAGACGCTCGGTGTCCGCATGCGCATGCGCCTCGTCCGTCCCTGCGCATGTATGGCTGTGTATACATGCATGCTGACATGCGGAACAAGGGCCGTGTTCGATTATGACGCTCCGGGCGATTCGGGTCACCCGAGGCGTTAGGATTTCAAATAGAACACCGCGAGTGGATTCTACAAATGCACAGGCCGTGTGCAAAACGACCCGACCCCAGTAATCCATGTATTGGCTGGGGGTGCTAGGAGCGATGATGGCACATTTGTGCTGGTACCGTCCTGTACTTAACAATTCCTACATGTTTTTAAATAGTGCTTTTTTTGTGTGTAATAACCCAGATTAATGAAATGGAAATATAACTAAACTATGAAATCATAAATTACTTTAAATATATTTTGCTGTAGTAATATTGGTTATTTAATTTTTTTAATTTTGGATGAAGCCACCATTGTTTCCACCCCAAGTGTATTCGTTTATGCAACCCGAGGTCGTAGGGCCTGCGCCTGCGCCAAAAAGCGGTTCGGGTGACATCCCAAGGTGGGTGGTCACGGTACATGGTACACGGTACGCGGTATACGGTACACGGTACACTGGCAGCCCCAAAAACCTCTGAGCACCAGGGAATATAATATATTTGTATATATATATATAGAGCCTATATATATATATGTATATATATATGTATATATATGTGTGTGTATATATATATATATATATGTATATATATATATATATATATATATATATATATATATAGGTTCGCAAGACTGGTACAGTGTCTAATATAGCAGACAGGCACGACATGTGTGACCTCACTGACCCCTCCCTCCCCCCCCCCCCCCCCACAAACACACAGGTGGGATTTTAAAATTGCACAGTCCTATGGATTTAAGTTTCTGCCATATTCTGTAGTGGTACATATATTAGATTGGCCATTATTTATAGTTATCCTTTGAAGTAATGCTTTGTTATAAATGGCTAACTTTGGAGTTATTTCAACTACAACATCAGTTCTTGCCACCGCCTTCAGAGGGCGGGGTGCTGGTGGAAATCGTTTTATAAAACCTTTTCCACAGAGGATGCTGCACACTGAGCTGTTACTCACAACATTAGTTTTGTCCACTGCCGTTAGAGGGTAGGGGTTTCTAGCATCTCCCCCCCCCCCCCCCCAATGAGTATGAGGTTGGTTACCGTATGGCCCTGCATCGTTGCCATGCATCAGCCGAGTTTTGAAAACAAGAAATATTCTCCACAAAAAAAGACAAATGGTGTATTTGCAGTCAACACCAACAACCATATTTTGAAGAAAGGGAAAAGGAAATAGTAATTCGGATAAAAGCCCGTCAACTTCTACTGTAATGCATTATTTAAAGTCGTTTAAATTATTTAACTTAAAATTGATTCTTCCCCACCCACCCTCCAGAAAAAAATCTTCGCAAGAAATTTAGGAAATTAAAATAGTGCATTGTTTACTCACCAGGTGACACCATGGCCAAACCAATTAAACTGAAGCTATTGCTACATACAGTGAGGCGCTGCCTCCATTGATGACGTCATACGGCTATCGCTGTCTGGGTTATCTCTGGGCGTACTCGATTAATCAACTCGGGTCACCCAAGCCACTGTTTGGTGCATGCACACATCCTACAGACTCGGGTTGAATAAACGAATACGCTCGGGGTGGAAAAAAATGGAGGCTTAATCTAAAACTTTATATTTTTTTCAATAACCGATATAAATACAGCAAAATAGGATTTAAAGTAGTTTCGGATTGTTGAAGCTGACAATCTGGGTTATTAACAAAAAAAAGCATTAAAACAACACGTAGGACTTGTGCTGGTAGCTGTTAACCTACAGGTATCAGCACAAATGTGACGTCATCCGTCCTAGCAAACCCCAGCCAAGAGGTGGGTTACTGGGGTCGGGTCATTTTGCACACAACACGTGTATTTCTCGACTCCACTCGCGGTGTTCGATTTGAAATTCTGATGACTCGGGTGACCCGAGTCTCCCGGGTTGTGTTGATGGATTACGGCCTATATGGTGGTGTGGAGTGTGGAAGCAGCCCAGGGCCGCGTTCAGGGTCCATCTCGGAGGCGCCGCGGAGACGTCTTGGCGATGCTTTTTGGCCTATCTGTGTTCAGAGTGCGTCTCGGTGACATCTCGGAGACGCCTCCCTTTTCAGACTGGAGATGAAAATGGCCTCCATATTCAGTGGTTTCAGCCAATCACAGCACAGCTTTTCCATTGCAAATGTCCGCTGCCTATGGGGGCGGCCATTTTCGAGACAACAAACTGCTTTTGGCGGTCAAACTAGCGTGAGGTCATGGCCATCTCCGAAGCGCCTCCAAGACGGACCCTGAACGCGGCCCTGGATTCCCTGCAGCAGCTGACACTGGAATCATCCTTGAAAGGTCATCGCCATTATGACAGCGTTTGGCCGCTAGGGAGAGGTCATGGTCTCCTGGTCACTGTTGTCGCAACAACCACCTGCTGATGTCAGCTAAATATGTTCCTCCGTCTGTTGACGCCGTCATACATTGCTTACAGTAGGCTTTAGAAGACCTGATGACGATGATGCATTTGCAAAGAATGTTGATGCCTGTTTTAATGTGCAGATTGAATTTACCGGGTGTGGTAGCCTACCTGTCTTTAATGGACAACTGTGCATTCAGACCAATGTTGTCCTGACATAGCAGGTGCCCTGTTATTGGAGGGACAATCAAATGAGACAATAACTGTCTATGCAAAGCGACATATTCCAGGGGTTTGATGTTAGATCGCAATCGTTGCTCAAGACAAGCAGTCGCATACCTAGGGTATGGTGCCTGTCCTGGCCGCCACTTGAGGAGGGCGCCACTTGAGCTGATATTACGGTAAAGTTATCTAAAAGATGGGTGTCAGATGTTTGATTAGGGGCGCAATTTCAGTGTTTTTCATAGGCGCTATTTTCCGTAGATTTGCACTGAAGACAGGTAATACTTTGCTCGGGAACCAGCAGTAAAATGTGTCTATAGTGCCAATTTATTCCGCCAGGATCGGCACTGTGCTGGGTATATATGTCCTCTTCTGTATCCATATTGCTCAAAGCCACCTTACGGAGAGGTGCCTTCTTTAAGTTGCACATAGTCCGATAGTTTTGACTTTCAACCCTATTTCTTTTTTAGATAAATATATTAGGTTGGTCGCTATGAATCTACCTTAGATTAGTTTGAAATAATTTTCATTTTAAAGAATTAAAGTTGGACATATCTGAAGTGAAAATACGCCAAGTTCATTGTGGCTTGCGCGTCGAAATGCTAGATATCATGAACTTCACCAGTGGTAGGTTCTATTACCTTGATTTACTATTTATTCAGTGCAGCGACACAGGCTTCATAAGTGCACTAGTAACTACGGTGGATATAGACAACTAAAGCTAGATACATGCTTGGATTCCGAAAGTTGGGTGCTTTCATCAGGCTATACTGCTCTAAAGTTGCATGGTCCGATCGTTTTGAGCTTCGGCCATTTTCCTGAGATAAATATATTAAATTGATGATTATAATCTACCTTACTTTACTTTGAAGTAACTTTGATTTAAATTGGCTAACGTTTTAGATATTTGAAGCGTAAACATGTCAAATTAGTTTTGGCAAGCATGCCAAAACTCTGACACCATTTGTTTCAGCAATAACAGGTTTATATTAAATTGCCTCAGTATCCTTTCTATGTGGTAACAAATGCTTAATTCCTGCATCGGTATCTAAGTTAGATATGTAGGATCAAATCTGGATAATTGCTTTGGTTTTGAAAAGTTGATGCAACTTTAAGGTGGCATCAATTAAGCATGCAGGTTGATAGTGGAATGCTGCTGCCTGTATTAGAAATACACCTGTGTTAGAAATACAACACCCCACTCCCATCCTACCCTCAGCTATTACTAACTAATAGAGTTCACATGGCATGACGATAGCCTCCACAAAGTAATGTGAAACCTGGGAACACTGGTCGGGTCGCATGCTTCAATATCTGTCCATTAGTAAGGAGACCCGTACATCTTACATCACGGTCAATGGTGGAAGGGTTGGTTGGTTGTTGGAGTTTTACATCTTGGCAACATCTAAGGTCATATCAGGACGGGTACCGACTTGTGATGGTTAGCACTTATGGCGACTTTATAGTGCTGCCCCACTGGGAAATCAGGCTGCCAGCACCATGACCCGATGTCCCACTCAGTGACATTATCCTGACACTGAACCAATCAGTCCTTGCTCTATCCTAATAATGCTGAGTCACAGTTCTATGTCATTGGGTTGACTCGGTCAGGGTTCAGTCACATGATCCTGACACTGAGCTAACCAGTCCAATGGGGGTAGGATAGTTGGGCTATCACTACACTCCATCATAGGGCGCCAGTTCCTGGTAGTGGCGACTCATGGAACTGTGCCGACAGCATCGCTCGGATGGTAATAATATTGGCATAATAAACTATACAACATAACATCAAAACATAATCACCACCCCACACAGGCACACACAACACGCACACAGGTTATGGATTTACTGGCAATGCGGACATCGGTCGTCTTGTAAGGCCGGCAGGTTCTGATGCTATGGTCTGCACGGTGCAATGTGTACCGTGCAAGGTGCACGGTGCAAGTTGCACGGTGCAAGGTGCACAGTGCAAGGTGCACGGTGCAAGGTGCACGGTGCAAGGTGCACGGTGCAAGGTGTACGGTGCAAGGTGCACGGTGCGCGGGGCGGACACTGACTTTGTGTGTTGTGCATCACAGCCAGTCAGCAGTCAGCCGGCTGCACCAAAAAGGCCAAATAAAAAATAATTCTGGCGCATGATGTAGACTTAATGCGTAACTATGTTCAATGTTGCACAGATTTAATTGCTGTTAGCCCGACGCATTTTGTGCAGCTTTTTATAAATTAAAAAATTGTGTTAATCAGGGGTGGGAGATTTTCCAGGCACGGGCGGGGACGATCACCTTTTTCTTCTAATTGGCCTAATTCAGGCATGATAAGAGGTAGCCTCCAAGACGAGATGGACCAGCGACCCAACCGCCCAAGCAGCGACCCAACCGCCTGTTACTGGTAGCCCACACATACGGGGCGTTTTGTGTTAACCAATCACGTCGTAGTCTGCTGGTTGGTTGTGCCTGGGCATTTGCTGGCAATGCGGACATTGTCAGTCTGCACAGTCGGATGAAAGCAAGGACTGGTTTGCCAGTGGAAACAGCACTATGAGTATGAAGTCGCCATGAGTGCTCACTGTCATAAGTCGGTACCCGTCCTGATATTGACATTAAATGTTGCTATGATGCAAAACCCCAACAAACTGACAAACACACCTAACCACAGAAAACACCCCGGTGTCTGCTTATTTCACGCTGAGCATGTGTCAAGCCTCAAACATCCACATATTGAGTCATCATGAGCAGGGCCCTGATGTTAGTTTCAAATGTCAGATGGCCACGGATCTCCACCACCTTCTACCACGCACCTTCCCCACATCCTCCCTCCATGGAGATCTAAGGAAGTCAAGGCAACCGTTAGTGATCATTAATCATCTCAGCCTGTCTTTGGTGTCGGAAGGCGCTCGGCATTATCAGGATAAGGTCAGTGTCAGGATAATGTGACCAAGTGGGATATCATGTCATGGTGCTGGTGGCCTGGTCTCACAGTGGGGCAGCACTGAAAAGTCACCATGAGTGCGCACTGTCACAAGTCGGTACCCATCTAGATAAAAGATTCACCCGATACTTGTAGTACACGGGTGAACAACAACGTAGTCTAAATACGGGCGAAAGCAGCGTTAGTATGGAACAACAACTAGAATGCCTAGCACCAGTGTCAAATGGTTACTTATATCAGCACAGAGTTGGTGAAATGGGAGAGAATGCAAAAAGACAAGATGGCGGCCAGAGAATGCCATCGATTTCACTTTTAAATTGCATTAAAGTATATGTTTTATTATATTTTCCAACTCAAAAGTAGCTGGTAAACATGAAGACATATACAAAGAATAAATGTTGCTTCTTAGATTGTGAAATTAGGCTCTCATAAAGACTCAATTCATTAGCCCAATTTTTTGACCGTTTTTATATAAGGCTGGACTTCACCCCTGTACTGGAAGTACGGGGTGAATCTTTTATCTAGTACCCATCCTGAGATGACATCAGATTGTAGAATCGTCGTCTGGCATCTGTAGTTGTGTAGGCAGGCTAATAGGAAATCAATACAGGCAAGGAGAGGAAGGCAGAGTATAAAGAGTAACAAGAGAGAGAGCTTGTACCCTCAGGTTTATTAGTATATAGTGGTTTATGGACCTGACATGGCATATCACCTGACCATGCTCTCCAATGAACAACAAGCATTTATCGGTCCACCAATGAACACTAAGCATTCTTGTGTCACCATGGCAACTGTGATCTACCCACCACCACCATGCCTTGTGACTGCCTTGGCCTCATCTGCTCTATTGTGTCTGTGTGTGTGGTGATCCGTGACTAACAGTTGGGGGGGAGGGGGTTGTGAGTAGAGCTCTTGAGCTCCTTCCACACTAACAGTAGTGCCCCTCTCACACTATCTATAGAATACACAATGACTATTTAATACAAGTAAAGGATCACTAGCACTACATAATTACATTCATGCAGCTGGCCTTATACATCATTTACCTTTATAGACCATTTGTAATCCCTTATAGACCATTTCACATTCCCCACCAATGTGTTTTATCGGAATATTTTACTAGATGTTGCCAGGACTTAAAACTCCAACAACTATCCAAATTTGTGGTCGGAGAATAGCCCCGCCTTCAGTTGTTTGAGACTATACCGACTTGCTATTTTCAGCTTAACCATTTGTAGGGTTGGTGTTCGAGTCTCTGGCTATGTAGTTAGGCTAAAGTGAAAAGCAATACAGACGGAGAGAAAGAGAGAAAGTAAAGCAAATTAAGAGTGTAAGAAGAGAGAGTCCAAGCCCATCTGTTTTATTAATATTATATATAGTACATGGATTCTTGGTATAGGATCATGCCATTCTCTCAACCAATAGGGAAGCGGCATTCCCAGCTCCTCCAATAGGGACTCAGCATTCCTGGTTATCATGACCACCAGTCGTCTTCCCACCATGAGAGCTGTTTGACCTGTGGCCACCACCAACCTTGACCCCTGTATGCATTGACCCCTACCTCAGCAGAGAGCCAGGCCCTGAGTGCAATCACCCAGACCTGCCAATCATCCCTAATGCTATAATTACCTGCCCTCAGGCATGGGCCAAGCCATATATATATATACATACACAACATACATATACACACACTCTTGGCCGGCCACACAGAATAATAATAGAGGATTTCCATTTGCCCCCCTCTGCCGATTATCGGAATAGTTTACACATTGTTAGTGTACAAGCTGTTTAGCTGATCAAAGAATCCAGTAGCGTAATTATCGTGAGGTGTAGGGTGGTCATAATGATACGTCATTTCCGGTTCTCCTCATGTTGGTAAAGACAGGACAGTAGCAGATTTGAGGGGGCTCAATAACAACTTCACGCTATATGCCCCGTGTCTTGTGTCTTAGCCCCCTCCCCCTCCACACTCTGGTAAGTGTCCTCATGACAGGATAATTCCCTGTTAGACTTTATTTAAAATGTTGTTTCCCTATCACGGACCTTTTTTCATGGTTAAGCAAACTTCATCCTCTTCTAAGTTGTATTTGCAATCTATAATTGTAGAAGTATTCTGGCCAGATATACATGTGAAACCTGCTGACTGGCACATATATTCTGTATATTATATTTGCTGTAGAGTGTTGAACCCTGTGTATGTAAAAATGCAATAATGATTGGGGTATTAGGGGGAAAAGTCGGAAATCAACGGAAAATTGGAAATGAGTGTTTTGTTTCTATTCACGTCCTACACTATGATATAATGCATTCATATAAGTGAGGACCGCCCGTGAGTTTTGCCCTATTATCAGAAGTGTTGGTTTACCTGCCTGCATGGTGACCATAGTGCGTTTATAGCAGACTATAAATTGGTTGTTTGTTGGAGTTTTAAGTCCTGGCAACATGTCAGGTCATATCAGCGTGGGTGCCGACTTGTGACAGTGTGCACTCATGGCGACATGTGTAATGTAAGCGCAGAACCTGAATATTTGTAACCGTGGTTGTGAAACTTACAATTTCAGGGTAACAAACCGAATGGTTAGGACACTAGTCCCGGAATGACAGAATTGTGGGTTCGAAAACCGCTCTAGGCCTAGCATTCACCAAGCATATATATATAATATTGGTAGGATAAACCAAGCTCGGCTCCTCAGCAACCTTTATTTGGGGATGGCTGTCTTTAGGTCACGTTTTGCTTCCCCTAGCATTGATTGGTTGATTGATTGGTGAAGTCTTAGCGCCATGTCACTAGCAAAGGGCATATTTCAGATCCTTCTGTATGCTTGTACCATTTCCCTGTGTCCGTCCATCAGGGTGAAATTAGGCTCTTGTTTTCAAAATATCAAGGTGGGCGGTTGCAATGGTGATGGTTTGATTGTTATTATATGCAGTTGGAATTTGTGAGCAGTAGTTCACTCGTTATTGCATTTACAATACATGCAGTAATACACGCACAGCTACTAGTTCCACATTCCATATACACCACCGGTCTCACAGTGTGGCAGGCTGCACGTATCAGCAGCAAATATACAGTAATACTAATAATAGAATAATAGAATTCCCTTCCGCGCCTTTATACTCGCATAGTACTTATACATTACATATATATATAATATTGCCTTCAAATTGACAGTGTACCTTTAAATCAGTTTATCACATCACATTCGTTTCCAATTATAAATCTTTTTTCTAAAGGCTTGTTTTGGCACTGCTTCATGGATATGCCATCCTTGATACTAGTGATAGCTTTGAACCATTGAGAGCTGATATGGTGTGTAGGGTTTTTTGAGTTTAGCCGAGAGGGATGCTGCTGTGCATTGGAGTTTTAGGTGTCACCCCCCAACATGTGGTTACTGGCCGATATTAAAGCACCTCTGTAGCCTACCATATATCGTTAGCCTGCGGCTAGGTAGCCTTCCGTCACTGTATCCTGTGATCCCAATATCTATTTACAGTAAAACCTCTCTAACCGACCACCTCCACGGATCAACCACTTCCCTATATCGATCGCTTTATTTGGGTCCCAAACGACCGCCCGAACAATACCATTGTAGCTATTTAAAAAATCCCTAAACCGACCACCTCCCTAAATGGACCATTTAAAGTCGGTCCCGGGTCGGTCGATTTAGAGAGGTTTTACTGTACCTATCTATCTATATATACGTTGATCCAATATCAGAACCTCTGACCTAGTCACATATTGCATGGCCAACATTGGTCCCATCCTGCAATACTGCCATTTACAATTTGATATGGACGGATGGCTTTCATCGTCCATGCTTTTCGTCCGGAGTTTTGGGGTCGTGTTACCAATGAATTACCAAAGCTACTCTTTGTAAACCATATTTCCTGTCCACAACTCTCATGGATAAAAGATCGAATGATGAGCAATATGTTGACCATACAAACAGAGTCACCAGACAGAGTGATGCTACACTCCTAAAAATGCCCAAGCCACTAACAAACAAGCTGACTAAAGCACTGATTTACAGAGGTGGTACATTATGGAATAAACTCCCAGTGAGGACAAGACGGTCCACAAGTCTCCTTGAATTCAAAAACTTAATAAAAATACAACAGCCCTGTCAGACCCCTACACAGTAGCAGGTATTCTAAAGGCCACCCTTACCCCGACCCCTGTACACACATGCATACAGATGGTCTCAAGTGCACTACATGCGCTAAGCCCCTTACCTCCCCTGTTACAACGTCCAGTATGTTTTTGTTTGTTGTTGTTGTGGGTTTTTTGTGTTTTTTTTCATCCCCAATAAAATCACAGACCCCCATTCCATTCAGCAAATCATACAATACCAAGAACTAACAATTACTAATTAAATGACAGTATTGCAAAATTAACATCATACAAATTGACAACTAGTGTTCTTGTCACCATCATTTGGATACCAGCATATTATTTGTTATTGGATCCACTGATTTGCATATATACTGTGCATGTTTTTGAAAATAGATATATATATATTTTGAGATATTTCTTCTGAAAAGAGAAAAGGGGAAAGGGAAAAAAAAAGAAGGGAAAAGTGTTTAAAGACAATTCTAAACCCATGTAACACATATTCACTGAATGCATGATACTTTTTTTAGACTGAATTTGTACACAGTTACTACTACAACTAATATTTCATTTATAAAATGTTTGGTACTTTTTGTAACAAACAGGATTTGCATGCAGTCACTATTACACCTGATAGTAGTTTCATTTATGCATGATACTCCTATTGGACTGGATTTGTACACAGTTACTACTACAGCTGATACTTCATTTATAAAATGTATAATACTTTTAGTAACAAACAGGATTTGCATGCAGTCACTGTGTATTTGGGAAATAGGTATATATATTTTGAGATATTTGTTTTAAAAAGAAAAAAGGAAAAAGTGTTTAAAGACAATTCTAAACCCATGTAATACATATTCACTGAATGCATGATACTTTTATTGAACTGAATTTGTACACACTTACTACTACAGCTGATATTTCATTTATATAATGTATGGTACTTTTGGTAAGAAACAGGATTTGCATGCAGTCACTATTACAACTGATAGTAGTTTCATTTATGCACGATACCTCTATTGGACTCGATTTGTACACAGTTACTACTACAGCTGATACTTCATTATAAAATGTATAATACTTTTAGTAACAAAACAGGATTTGCATGCAGTCACTATTACAACTGATGGTAGTATCATTTATGTATTAAGGAGTTGTACTGTACGACCGGAATACCAGTGCTCTGGCGCTGACAAAAGATATTATTCGATGAATAAATACTTGAAGAAAGAAAAAAAGTTGCCTCGCGCTGCACTACACCGCTCGACTTACACACTCTGCGTATTGGTCAAGGATTAGCAGTTCCATCTGCGGGATTCAGAGATTGATATTGATAGGCAATAGGGCATGTGGGTCAGAGCCAATGTAGCAGGTTCAGATAAGAGCATCAATCATGGCTTCCATACTTAGAATAATTATTATCAACTGCTACTATTAGAGAATGTTAAAATTTACAATTTGTGGCAAAGGATAATAAAACCAAAGGTAAAATTCATTGATATCACTTTTTTTTAAATTTAAAAAATGCTTATGTTTTATGAGGGGGCATAGTGCAGCTGTCCTCAGAAAGGCTAATATTTCTTCTTACATGCTCTGTGCATTGTAAAAATGTTGTCACATGGCCTAAAATTCGACACACTCTAATGAACTGTGTTTACCTATCAGTAGAACTGACAACCAATACATTCAGGGAGCAGCTAAAGGCCACTCGGGCCTGCTCCATAGAAGAACAAGTATGGTCGGACTAAGCAGTTTGGTTGTTGTTGTACGTCCTAGTAGCACCTAAGGCCATCTCAGGACGGGCATCGACTTGTGACACTGTGCACTCATGGCGACTTTATAGTGCTGTCCCACTGGGAGACCAGGCTGCCAGCACCATACCCCGATTGGCCACACAGTCACACTGAGCTAACCAGTACTTGCCCTAATGCTGTTAATGCTGCGCGCCCAGTAGGTAACAACGCCTATCAATTGGAGAAGTCATCCGTTTGATTCGGCTGGTATTCGAACTCCCAACCTTCCGCACGGGAAGCCTCTACTCCACCGATCTGGCCACTGCGTCCGGTGTGGGAGTATGTGTGGGAGTGGGTGTTGTAGTGGGCGTGGGTGTGCATGTGGGAGTGGGTGCTGGGTGTGTCGGTGTGCATGTGGGAGTGGGAGTGGATGTGGGTGTTGGTGTGGATGTGGGAGTGGGAGTGGGTGAGACTGTGGGTGTTGGTATGGATGTGGGAGTGGGAGTGGGTGTGGATGTTGGTGTGGATGTGGGAGTGGGAGTGGGTGTGGGTGTTGGTGTGGATGTAAGAGTGGGAGTGGGTGTGGATGTGTGTGTGGGGGGGAGTGGGAGTGGATGTGGGTGTTGGTGTGGATGTGAGAGTGGGAGTGGGTGTGGACGTGGGTGTGTGTGGGAGTGGGAGTGGGTGTGGGTGTTGGTGTGGATGTGGGAGTGGGAGTGGGTGTGGGTGTTGGTGTGGATGTGGGAGTGGGAGTGGGTGTGGATGTTGGTGTGGATGTGGGAGTGGGAGTGGGTGTGGGTGTTGGTGTGGATGTGGGAGTGGGTGTGGATGTGGGTGTGCGTGTGGGAGGAGCTTTGTAACAGCAGATGGCGACATTCACGGCCTTTAGTGTGACATGTGGCAGGGCGTGTCACCGGCGCCCACACCCCGTGTAGAGGGAGGACAGCGCCTGTGAAGTGTGCACGGCTCGGTAAGCAGCGGCCGGGTTCAGGGGGGCAAAGAGCCGGCGGGGCGGGGAGCGGGTGGGGGGCGGGAGAGAGCGGGACGGGGAGCGGGCAGGACGGGGAGCGACTGGAACGGGGAGCGACTGGAACGGGGAGCTGAGCGGGGAGCGACTGGAGCGAGGAGCGACTGGAGCGGGGAGCGACTGGAGCGGGGAGCGACTGGAGCGGGGAGCGACTGGAGCGGGGAGCGGGGCGGGGAGCGGGCGGGAGCGGGGGCGGGGAGCGGGCGGGGGAGCGGAGCGGGGCGCGAGCGGGGAGCGGAGCGGGAGCGGGGAGCGAGCGGGGAGCGGGGAGGGGAGCGGGGAGCGGAGTGGGGAGCGGAGCGGGGAGCGGAGCGGGGAGCGGAGCGGGGAGCGGAGCGGGGAGCACAGCGGGGAGCAGAGCGGGGAGCGCGGAGTGGAGCGGGGAGCGGAGCGAAGCGGGGAACGGAGCGGGGAGCAGAGTGGGGAGCTGAGTGGGGAGCGGAGCACAGAGCGCGGAGCTGAGCGCGGAGCTGAGCAGGGAGCGGAGCGCGGAGCGGAGCGGGGAGCGGATCGGGGAGCGGATCGGGGAGCAGAGCGGGAAGCGGAGCGGGGAGCAGAGCGGGGAGCGGTGCGGGGAGCGGGCATGGCATGGAGCGGGCGTGGCGTGGAGCAGGCGTGGCGTGGAGCGAGTGTGGCAGGGAGCGGGCGTGGCGGGGCACGGGCATGGCGGGGAGCAGACATGGCAGGGAGCGGGCGTGGCGGGGAGCGGGCTGTCAGCGGGCGGGGAGCTGGGAGGGCACGGTACCTGAGAGGCTGTTGATGTGTTCACTGGGGTCGGTGCATGATGAGGGAGGGTTGGGCGGGTTTCTTAACATGTGAAGGCTCTCAGCACATCACAGCCATTAAGAACCAGGTCAGCAACACTGATAACATGGTGTGACGTCACTCAATAGCCTGTCCGCAACACTGATAACATGGTATGACGTCACTCATAGCCTGTCCGCAACACTGATAGCATGGTGTGAGGTCACTCATAGCCTGTCTGCAACACTGATAACATGGTGTGATGTCACTCATATACTGTTCACAACACCAATAACATGGTGTGATGTCACTCACAGCCTGTCCGTAACACTGATAACATGGTGTGATGTCACTGATAGCATGTCCGCAACACCGTTAACATGGTGTGCTGTCACTCATAGCCTGTCTGCATCACTGATAACATGGAGTGACGTCACTCATAGCCTGTCCACAACACTGATAGCATGGTGTGATGTCACTCATAGACTGTTTGCAACACCGATAACATGGTGTGATGTCACTCATAGCCTGTCTGCAACACTGATAACATAGAGTGACGTCACTCATAGCCTGTCCGCAACACTGACATTAACATGGTATGCTGTCACTGCTAGACCATCTGATAGACGCTCACCCCCACAAGTCGGGACCAGTCCTGATATGATCATAGATGTTGTCAGGATGTAACATTCCACAAAACAGATAACATGGTATAGGGTCACTTATCACTTATACCACTTATTGGTTGGGTCAGAACTAACTAGTCGCCATGAGTGTGCGCTGTACCCGTCCTGATAGGTCATTAGTTGTTGCTAGGACGCAAACACCTTATAAATCCCTCCTCCATTCCTTTATCTTTCTTGGCGGGTTTCATCTGAGTCAGCTGCTCCCTCCCCCTCCCACATTGAAACCCACCCTGCTACTGAGAAGTCCCCCCAACCACCGCCACCATTGTCCCATCCCACCAGCTTCCCATCCCACTCAAGTACTACCCGTCTAATCATATTAATGCCTCTATTCACATTCTAAGCATTCTTCGGCGCTAATTATTTTCCAATTGCGGTCGGACGCTCTATACCAGCGACATGGTTACGGTGCTGGCGGTCGTTTTGCTACGGTTTACAGATCAGTCTTCCCAAAGATAAACAATTTGCAAAGATTGTTGTATAAATCTTCCGCATCATTTTACATGCTGGCGGATCTCATCTGCCAACCGTGTCGTGTCATACAAACTATGGCGTCAAAATACCACCACAGTGTTCAGTAAAGCTTGTTTCATGTAAGACACCTCGAGAGCACATTGATTTTTGTATCATCAGTCATTAGTCATTGTGACATATTTATTTTGAGGAAACCTGCTGCCGCCATATCGGCTTGGATTTCCAATAGGCATCAAGGGGTCTTTTATATGCACTTTCCCACAGACAGGAAAGCACATACCACAGCATTTGATGAGCCAGTTGTGGACCACTGGTTGGAATAGAAAATAATCCAAACTGCAAATGTGTCCATTGAGCAAGATCGATAGGATGATCAGCACATTCACTCTACCACGTGAGCTACGTCCCGCCCCCTCAGTGTTCAGTTGTTCATAAGAAATTGTTTAACTCATCATGCAAACTATACACATTATATAATATATATTTAGAATATAATACACATAATATGTTTGTTTGTTTGTTGTTGTTTTACGTCCTAGCAACATCTAAGGTCATATCAGGATGGGTACCGACTTGTGACAGTGCGCACTCATGGTGACTTTATAGTGCTGTCCCACTGGGAAACCATGCTGCCGGCACCATGACCTGGTATCCCACTCAGTCACATTATCCTGACACTGAGCACACCAGTCCTTGCCCTATCCTAATAATGCCGAGCGCCTGGCTAGGAACCAACAAGTATCAATTTTAAAGTCATTGGTTTGACTCGACCGGGACTCGAACCCACGACCCCACGATCTACCAGCACGGGAGACGGACGCTCTAACTCATTCGGCCATCCCGTCTGGGATATGTGTATTATATTATACCATTGTATTATATTATACCATAAGATAGTATATATAACGCACATAATATCGCATATAAAATATATAATATCTATAGTATATAAATAATTTATAGTATTTATAATAGGCATAATATATATAATATATTTGATTTAATCTGTAGTAATGGTTATAGCAGCTAGATAGTTATAGGTCTGCTCAGTACCAGGCCCCGTTAGTGAATGACGAAAATACAAATAACAGTTACCTCGTCGAGTTTCTGTCCATAGTGACACTGAATTCTCTGCTACCATTGGGTACACATGAATACAGTAGTCACATCCGGTATACCGTCCAGGCAACACTAAAGCGGTTCCCAACGTCATAAATTACCCATGTTACTGGCAACATGCACAATGTTATATATACTACAATATATGAGACATTAGATATAATACTTATAATATATAATATGTATGCTATAAATGTATGATATACATATAATATATTAGATATATTTAATATCTAGAATATATTGAATATATTGAATGTATTGAATATATTGGATATATCGAATGTATTGAATATATTGGATATATTGAATATATTGAATGTATTGAATATATTGAATATATTGAATATATTGAATGTATTGGATATATTGGATATATTGAATATATTGAATATATTGGATATATTGGATATATTGGATATATTGAATATATTGAATATATTGGATATGTTGAATATATTGGGTATATTGAATATATTGAATATATTGAATATATTGAATATATTGAATGTATTGAATATATTGGATATATTGAATATATTGATTATATTGAATATTGAATATATTGATTGTATTGGATATATTGAATATATTGAATATATTGAATATATTGAATATATTGAATATATTGAATATATTGAATATATTGAATATATTGAATATATTGAATATATTGAATATATTGAATATATTGAATATATTGAATATATTGAATATATTGAATATATTGAATATGCATACAATAGTATACATGTCTGTAATCCAGTGGCATGTGAGAGCGCTCTATCATAATGCACAATGTCATAAGCGAGCGTGATGACACCATTAGTGCTGGTTTGGGCTGCATTAGTGACTGTGTAAGGAATATTATTCTTTATTTTAATTGAATAATAAATCATACAGAATATATATATATATATATGCTTGACATTGAATTGATAGGCATCCTATTTCTACGTTGGGATAAACGATGAAATGGCCACAATTCGTGTGTGTGTTTGATTAGGTTAGGTGGGAAATTGGTGTAGTAGGCGCTCAGTTTGTACAACACACACCTGTGTAAAATTGGGGGCACATGAGCGGAGATTATAAAGTCACACTGCCTGAGGTGTCAATCCCAATTGGTGTCCGCATTGTGTTACTAACACTATCATATTGGTGGTGGAAAATTCGGAAATTTGTGAACATCCGCAAACAACGCCTCGCATTTATTACAAGAGGTGTCGGAAGTGAACAGCAAAGGCTCGTGTAGGCCTATATTTAAATGACGTATTGTTATTTTTACACGAATTTGTTCAAGTTTTCTCCCTTCGCCATGTGTTAATATCTGTTTCGTAATTAAATGATATGCTAGGACAACGGACCCCCACCTACTCATCAGACTGCGTGAATTAATTATGACCACGTCGACATAAACTTGCTAAAATATATGGCTTCATCAATGGGCTATATTTGGCTTCGTTGTTAAAGTTGTATAGCCCGATTAAGACTCCATTTCTTTTCAAAATGAAAACGCTTTCCTATGTTTGATCATACATATGCAACTTAGATATTGGTCCATGTATTAAGCCTTTGTTTATTGCTGCATAAAAGGCAGTGCTAAAGGCCCTGTCACATTACGGCGTATGGTGGGAGCGTATGGCGGCGTAGCGGCATTACGTCATATACGTCGGCATACGCCGCATACGCTACTCATACGCTACTCATACGCCGCCAGTGCCGCAACATGCCGGCGTATGTGAAGCGTATGAGGCATACGCCGCCATACGCTTTCATAAATTCGTCCGTCCAATTTTTTTTGTGCATGCTCAAAAAAACACGACCTATGAGGGCGTATGGCCCATAATGTCAAAAAATGTCACACAGCTCACGCTCCCATACGCTCCTCATACGCTCCTCGTACGCTCCTCATAGGTCCCCCATACGCTCAAACACACCCGAAAGTGGCACCAGCACGGCGTACGTAGGTTTTCAATACGCTCCCGCCATACGCCGTAATGTGACAGCCCCTTTAGCCATTGAATAGAATCTATCAGACCTATACTGCTCAACTGCATAGGCGAAAATAAAGCTAAAATCGACGGCCATGTTTAAATCTGAGCAAACACTGCTTTGTTAGGAATCAACTCAAGGTGTTGAGGGCTTGGTCTCAGCATGCAATGTTTATCTATATTTGCTTTGAGTCGAACTGGAAGAGAATGCCATCATCCCAAAATGGTAGTCAGTGGATTCTCTCCATTCAACTTTTAAAGTTGATTAATCTCCATGGTTTCATCAATCGTGCACTCTAAACGTAGCTGGTTATATGTTAGATGAGTGTTTGAACAATAACTCAATGATCCTGCACTTTTTCTATTAGTTATTCAGCAGTAATGTACATAATACAGGGCTGTGGTGGTAACTAAGTGCAACATTGATCAACACTAAACCCATTTCCATGGGCACTCCACTGTTCCGAGTTGGTTGCCTGTGTGACATTATGGATGTGTGAATATGATTTATTTGTATAACCTCAGCCAGTGCTGGTATATTTATGTTGAATTATTGTCAGAGCAGAACAAATGTCCTGTGCATAATCGTTGATTCTGTACTTCATATCATTTTAGCAAGGTGGAGATCAAAATGCTTCATTGAGTACATAAGGTGTTGCTATGTGAACAATCGGCATTCAAGGATCCAATGTGAACACACACTTGTATGTATATATACCCACCAATCATGTCCTCATGTCATACTCAAAATGTACATTGCGTGTGCACTGTTGCAAGCTACCCCATCCAGTACACGCGTATACTTCCACACATAATCTATGAATACCACCTGAGCAGACAAGCAGGGATAGTTGTCTTATCATGTTTTATGTTTGCGAATTTTAATTAAATTTGCATAGGCTGATTTGTCTGAGTTTCTACCATATGTTTTTGCATATAAATATATTAAGTAGATCATACTTTATTTTTAGTTTGAAGTAACTTTTATTTCAATGGGTTAACTTTGGATATATTTTTTAATCAAAACATCTTAATTTGAAGTAAGTAACTTTCACTACAAATTACTGAAATTGCGGACATTTGAAGTGAGATATTTACAATTAATTTTAGCATGCATGTCAAATGCTGGACCCCATTAACAGATTCTATTAAATTGACTTAATGTGCCCTTTTATGCAGCAAGCGGTGCTTAATACATGAACCAGTATATAAGGTGGATATGTATGATAATATACAAATCTAGGTAAATGGTTTGGTCTTGAAAATTTGATGTTTCTATCGAATTATGCAGCTTTAAATAATAGGACTTATTGAATTATCCTACACGTAAGGTGGGCGATATAAAGTGAAAAGGAGTGAGTTGATATTCAATTAGGCCTGGTCTATATGAATAAATCGCTATGGTTTAATTGAGCTGTATATCACAATACGTTGTGCCACGTCAAGTCATGCTTTAGATATATCATGAGAACGCTCAATGCACTTTCCTTCATGACCTCTTCGTGTACAGATGTCAGGAAATAGACTGGTTTACTCAAGCTTCCTCAGGCATGCCCTGCCATATGCAGTTGTAGTACCAAGCCTTCAGAACCAACTATTGCCATCATTATAACGAAGCAAAGTGCATTAGCATATAGACCATCCCCATGCTCTGCTTACCGGACTCGGTAGTCGAACCGGTAGAGCGTGGGCATCCCGTGCGTGAGATCGGGAGTTCGGTTCCAGGTCGAGTCAAACCAATGACTTATAAAATTGATACTTGTCGCTTCCTACCCTGTTGGTTGGCATTAATAGGATAGGGCAAGGACTAGTTAACTCAGTGTCCGGATAATGTGATTGAGTGGGCACCATGGTGCCAGTGGCTTGAATTCCCAGTGGGGCAGCACTATAAAGTCGCCATGAGTGTGCACTGTCACAGGTCAGTACGCGTCCTGATATGACCTTACATGTTGCCAGGACGTAAAACTCCAACTACCAAACCAAAAATCTAATGTTCCGACATGCATGTTGCCTGGTGAGCCACCGATGTCTGATGGAGACCGATCAGCTGCTTATTGAGAATCCCATTTTGCAGGAGGAAACCGGTAACTTAGAATAGAATACCAGCAAATGAATGCACTTCGTCCATGACTATGCAGCAGGCTAGACGTGGATTGTGTTTCCATTGGATGCGATGGTGACAACAGTTCATCATTAATTGTTGTGAACTCGTTGATCACTGATAGGTCGAATTGGTGCTCGGAATGTGTGGCGACATGTTGGGCATGATTTAGGGAGGTGGTCGGTTTAGTGAGTTTTTTGGGGGGTGTTTATTTTGTGATTGTTTGTTTATTCTGCCCATAAGGGTTAAGTGCATGCACTTGTTTTCGCCGCTGTGCAGTAGTGGTCATATATATGTATTGCTTTCCTTTCAGCTATAATTTCTGTAAACTTGTTTATGGTGTTTCCAATTTGTTTTTGTTTTTTATTATATTTGTGTGCATAGTTTGTTCAGTATGGTGTCTCCTATTCGGTTTTATGTTTTCTGGCTTACCTACTGTTTATCCATGATCTATTACTTAGTGCATATTTCTTTATCTATATCTCACTTCGACCACAATGGTATTGTATGGGCGATAGTTTTGGACCCAAATAAAGCGATCGATATATGGGAGTGGTCGATCTGTGGAGGTGGTCGGTTAGAGAGGGTTTACTGTATATATATATATATATATATATATATATATATATATATATATATGTGTGTGTGTGTGTATAGATAGATTAGGTTCGATGTGTATATGGCAGAGACTGCCTTGGGGGGGGGGGGGGGGGGAGCATTACTTCAGATCCTGCCTGTCGTTGTGAGCTTGTTGCGGAGTCCGATTAATTAAGCGCACCAACCTTCCATGCGGGTCTCTGGCATTGCTAATTAATTGTAATTAATGAAGGAATAGTCGAAACCGATTACTCAGCGTCCATCCACGGTGTGCCCATTTAACACTTTAAGTCAATTGTACAACGTGCCGGGCAGATGGAGGTAGGCAGGCAGCATAGGCTGAGTCTGGAGTGCACGTATTATCGCTCAGATCGCTAAGCAGTTATTGTCGGATATGAGGTCTAAATCCCGAAAGATTCAGGATGAGTATCGACCGAAGCGTACTTTTACATGAAATGTATATTATAACCTAAGCCACAATACTGCTTTCCCTATGCTAATGACGTAGGCACATTATATATATATATATATATTATATATATATTATATATATATATTCATATATAGGCTGATTATCATTTAACTCAATTATATTGTTGACTAGAAGAAGCAATCCCGCATGCCCACACAAAGCACATGTGATAGTCACAGCTGAAAATAAAAATAAATAAGATATTTTGTTTCCTTTTAAAGGATCTTTATAAGAAATAAATGTCCCAAGCTTCTTCTAGCCTTTCGAGCGGACCGTGGTATATGGTCAGGCCGGCCATACTGCAGGGGGAGGCTGGCGCCATGGTCCTGTTTTGTGAGGTAATGTGAGGTAATTGCCATGGTATATGGTCAGGCCGGCCATACTGCGGGGGGAGGCGGGCGCCGTGGTCCTGTTTTGTGAGGTAATCTGAGGTAATTGCCGTGGTATATGATCAGGCCGGCCATACTGCAGGGGGAGGCGGGCACCATGGTCCTGTTTTGTGAGGTAATGTGAGGTAATTGCTGTGGTATATCATCAGGCCGGCCATACTGCAGGGGGAGGCGGGCGCCGTGGTCCTGTTTTGTGAGGTAATGTGAGGTAAATGCTGTGGTATATGGTCAGGCTGGCCATACTGCGGGGGGAGGCGGGCGCCGTGGTCCTGTTTTGTGAGATAATGTGAGGTAATTGCCGTGGTATATCGTCAGGCCGGCCATACTGCAGGGGGAGGCGGGCACCATGGTCCTGTTTTGTGAGGTAATGTGAGGTAATTGCTGTGGTATATCGTCAGGCCGGCCATACTGCAGGGGGAGGCGGGCGCCGTGGTCCTGTTTTGTGAGGTAATGTGAGGTAATTGCTGTGGTATATGGTCAGGCCGGCCATACTGCGGGGGAGGCGGGCGCCGTGGTCCTGTTTTGTGAGATAATGTGAGGTAATTGCCATGGTATATCGTCAGGCCGGCCATACTGCAGGGGGAGGCGGGCACCATGGTCCTGTTGTGTGATGTAATGTGAGGTAATTGCCATGGTATATCGTCAGGCCGGCCATACTGCGGGGAGGAGGTGGGCGCCGTGGTCCTGTTGTGTGAGGTAATGTGAGGTAATTGCCATGGTATATCGTCAGGCCGGCCATACTGCGGGGGGGAGGCGGGCGCCATGATCCTGTTGTGTGAGGTAATGTGGGGTAATTGCCATGGTATATCGTCAGGCTGGCCATACTGCGGGGGGGAGGCGGGCGCCGTGGTCCTGTTGTGTGAGGTAATGTGAGGTAATTGCCGTGGCGCAGTTAGTCCCGCAGGGATGTGGAAGCTGGGTTTGGTAGCCCTGAATGTTAATGACATTGGAAGCATTCTGCCTGACCTACACGACTCCCTGGACTGATAGATACACCCACCAGCTACCAGTCCTGACCCCTGAGTGGGGCCCACATACAGACTGATAGTTACACCCATCAGCTACCAGTCCTGACTCACTGAGTAGGTCCCCACCCACCAGCTACCATTGCTAACCCCTGAGTGGGGCCCACATACAGACTGATACATACACCCACCAGATACCAGTCCTAACCCCTGAGTGGGGCCCACATACTAACTGATACATACACCCACCAGCTACCAGTCCTGCCCCTTAGTGGGGCCCACATACAGACTGATACATACACCCACTGGCTACCATTCCTGACCCCTGAGTGGGGCCCACATACAGACTGATACATACACCCACCAGATACCATTCCTAACCCCTGAGTGGAGCCCACATACTGACTGATACATACACCCACCAGCTACCAGTCCTGCCCCTGAGTGGGGCCCACATGCAGACTGATACATACACCCACCAGCTACCAGTCCTGACTCACTGAGTGGGGCCCACGTATATAGACTGATACATACACCCACCAGCTACCAGTCCTTACCCCTGAGTGGGGCCCACATAAAGACTCATACATACACCCACCAGCTACCAGTCCTGACCCCTGAGTGGGGCCCACATACAGACTGATACATACACCCACCAGCTACCAGTCCTGCCCCTGAGTGGGGCCCACATACAGACTGATACATACACCCACCAGCTATCAGTCCTAACCCCTGAGTGGGCCCACGTATATAGACTGATGCATACACCCACCAGCTACCAGTCCTTACCCCTGAGTGGGGCCCACATACAGACTGATACATACACCCACCAGCTACCAGTCCTTACCCCTGAGTGGGGCCCACATACAGACTGATACATACACCCACCAGCTGCCAGTCCTGACTCACTGAGTGGGGCCCCATACATACTGATACATACACCCACCAGCTACCAGTACCCACCCCCTGAGTGGGGCCCACATACAGACTGATACATACACCCACCAGCTGCCAGTCCTGACCCCTGAGTGGGGCCCACATAAAGACTGATAGATACACCCACCAGCTACCAATCCTGACTCACTGAGTGGGGCCCACATACATATTGCTACTTACACCCACCAACTACCAGTCCTGACTCACTGAGTGGGGCCCACATACAGACTGATACATACACCCACCAGCTGCCAGTCCTGACTCACTGAGTGGGGCCCCATACATACTGATACATACACCCACCAGCTACCAGTACCCACCCCCTGAGTGGGGCCCACATACATACTGCTACTTACACCCACCAGCTACTAGTCCTGACTCACTGAGTGGGGCCCCATACATACTGATACATACACCCACCTGCTCCCAGTACCCACCCCCTGAGTGGGACCCACATATAGACTGATACATACACCTACCAGCTACCAGTCCCTATATAGCTAGTATTTCTCCTCGACGGATAGCTTTGCATGAATTTCTTTTTAAAGGTAAATATTTCATTCGTCGGAAGACATCATTTGTCGGCACCAAAGGACTGGTCTTCCAGCATCAGATATGGTGCCAGCTTTTTGCACACTTTGATGTTGGTGGGGGTGGTGGGGGTGGGGGTGGTGGTAGTGGTAGTAGTTTTTATGGTGGTGGTAGTAGTGATAGTGGTGGTGGTGTGGTGGTAGGGGTAGTGGTGGAGGTGGTGGTGATTATCATGATGATGGTGGTGATGGTGATGATGATGATGATCATGATGATGATCATGATGAATATTAGTAATGAGATGGTGTGTAACATCACAGGGGTTGGCTGGTTGCTGGAGGTTTACGTCATGGCAACATCTAAGGTCAGGATAGGTACCGACTTGTGACAATGCGCACTCATTGCGACTTTATAGTGCTGCCCCACTGGGAGACCAGTCCTCCAGCACCATGACCTGATATCCCACTCAGTCACATTATCCTGACACTGAGCCAACCATTCTTGTTAATATCCTAATAATGCCGAGCGCCTGGGTTCGAACCCATGGGTTCGAATTCCACGATCTACCAAGATGGGAGTCGGACACTCAACTCATTCGGCCACCCCGCCTGGTCTGGTGGTGTTGGTGTTGGTGTTGTTGTTGGTGGTGTTGGTGGTGGTACTGGTGGAGGTGGTGGTGATGGTGGCGGTGGTCAGGAAGATTGCGGTGGTGATAGTGGTGGTGGTAGTGATGATGATGAAGATGATGGTGATGACAATGAATATTAGTAATGAGGCGGTGTGTGAGATCAGAGATATCACTAAAGACATTTACTGATATCTAGCACTGTACTTATAGGTGTAACATATAGTACTGTGATAATCAACAGCTTGTTGTTAACACTTCTAAACAGTGTTATATTGCGCTCTCCAAAATAAAGCGGGCAGAGCGGCAGCAGCGGCCCGATGAATAGATCATGACCTGCTCCGCACTAATGGGTCCGGGGGCTCGGCGGGGCAAGTGGGCGGGTTGGCCGGGAGGGGGTGGGGGTGCGGCCAGGCCAGGTTCACGCAATCAGCCCGTCCCCAGGGAGGCGCATCCCCAGCCAACCGACGCGCCAGTCAACCCAAAAATTACACCGCTCTCAGGAATGCCAATTAAAATGGGCAAGTTGGCTCGTGTTGCAGTGAATGTATTATATTGTGTGGATGTAGACTAATGCGAAATATCATGTTCTGACTATAATGCCAAGTCCTATATATATATATATATATACATACATACATACATACATGGATTCGTATACAGTTCATGGGAGCGTTGTTTGCTTAGCTTAACTCTAATTGATAGGTGAATTATAATTGCTGCAGGCCTTCTTGGAGATGGGTTGTGGCGTCCCTGCTCAGATTTGGCACACTTGTCGGACATATATATATATATATATACATCATTATATATATACCTCATTATATGGACAGACCAAAGGACTGGTGTCACTGCCCAGATCTGGTACAATTGTCTGATATATATATATATACGTGTGTGTGTGTGTGGGCACACTAAAGGAAGTTGAGAGAGTGGGTCGTGAAGGATTTGGATGGGTGGGTTGGAAAGAGAACTAGAAGGGATCGGTGGTTGGGGAGGGAGTAGGAATGGTGGGTGTGGTTTGGAGGGATGGGTGGGTGATAGCGGGAGTTGGGAGGGGTGAGTGTGTTGGGGAGGAGTTGATAGTTGGAGAGGGGTAGCTGGTGAGAGAATTGCGAGTTGGGACGAGTGGAGAAGGAGTTGGGCGTGGGAGTGCGCCCCCAGTTAACAGGGTGTGAGTTCTTAGTACTAACACTACTCTTACCCGCCGAGTGATGTGCCGAATATCGTTAGTCCATGCAGAAGGTTTCACACATTGGACACCCTGCAATAAATGTAGGGGGCATAAGCAGTCAGATCAGATGAACCGTGACATGTGTCCATTTCAATGTGAGCAATAACATTATAACTAAGCATTTACTTATATATATATATATACATTGCAGTTACAAGCAAAATAAGTTTAAATTGAAAAATAAGTTTTTTTGTGTGTTTTTGTTTAAGGGTAAATGGGATAATGTATCAATTATAGTCGCAAGTTAATGTGTTCAGTTTGTTGGTGTTTTTTTTAATGTTTTATTTTAATCGGGAGACATCTACTGACGGATGAGCAAATATGGGCTATCCACATGACTGTCTGTATGGGTGGGATATGTGATGGAACGCGGCGGGAATCAGCAGGGGAGGAACCGGAAGTACAATTAGTGCATTACATTTACAGGAAGTAAGTACATGGAAACGGTTATGTATATATGCTGATATATTCGATTATATTGCTTACTCGGTTTAACACCGACGCGGTGGCCGAATCGGTAGAGCACAGGCTTCCCGTACGGAAGGTCGGGTTCGATTCCCGGTCAAGTCAAACCAATGACATACAAAATTGGTACTTGTCGCTACCTATCTGGCGCTCGGCATTACTAGGATAGGACAAGGATTGGTTATCTCAATATCAGGATATTGTGACTGGGTGGGAAATTGGGTCATAGTGCCGCGGCCTGATTTTCCAGTGGGGCAGCACTATAAAGCCACCATGAGTGCACACTGTGACAAGTTGGTACCCGTCCTGATATGACCTTAGATGCTGCCAGGATGTAAAACTCTAACACCCAACCAACTAACGGTTTAATATTTATAGGACTTGCCTAATTAATCAGTGGAATAGCATCATAATCTACGGTGGGATTTGATACAGACCCATACATCAGGTAGTCAGAATGTATGTACATATGGGTATATATAATAGTAAATATATATAGTAAAGCAAAGAAAGGATCGTGGTGAATGTGGTGATGGAGTCATTCTGCATGAGCACACATGCGCATAGAACATCATGACGTCATGGCACACTTCCTAGCCTCACCTAAGGCCCATTTACACTAAGCGATAATTTAATGCGATCGCTGTTCATTGCGGATTGCCTAGCCCGAATCCAAATGCTATTTAATGCTGAGATTGGCATCAACAAACGCTGTGACGTCACTCTGACGTCACAATGAATGCGATATATGGAGGTGACAGAATGGGAAGGGGGCTGAAACAAGACAGTGAGTATTGGTTACAACCTAAACCTGCCCGTCCTGATATGACCTTAGATGTTGCCAGGATGTAAAACTCCAACAACCCCCCAATCAACCTAAACCCGCTCACCATATTTGATCAGTGAGGAGATTTTATTTTTTGTTTTTGTGTGTGATGAATTAATTTACCAAGTAACTTGTGTAAGTGAAGATATGGTAGTGTATGCTGTAATCGTTCTGGAGAAATATAACCTGTAATGTATATATATTGACTTAAGAATGTATATATTGACTTAAGAATATATTTTTCTACCGTTTTATCTCAATTATATTTGTATATATATTCAGCTGAATAAAA
Source organism: Branchipolynoe longqiensis (assembly GCA_030323885.1). Classification (NCBI taxonomy): domain Eukaryota; kingdom Metazoa; phylum Annelida; class Polychaeta; order Phyllodocida; family Polynoidae; genus Branchipolynoe; species Branchipolynoe longqiensis. Next base: position 58,872,745 of record CM059189.1, read on the forward strand.
AATTACAACAACAATAAAATAAAGCCGCGTGGCATAGCCATTAGAGACAGAAATTAGAAGCGTTCCCTAAAATCAAATCAAATTCCTCGTATTGAAGTGTCAACATTAACCTATCGTGATTACTTTACATCGCAATTATGATGAACCACACTGAAACACTTATGAACTGATGGTTTGGCTTGTTATTTATTTTTATTTGTGTTTGTTATTTGCGAAACCTCTCCGCCAATGCCTCATCCACCTCCTCGATTATGGACACCGCTAATAAATTGTGCCGAGTTGGCGTGATTGGGCCGCGTGCGACCCCCGTTGTGCGCCGGGTTGTGGACCGAGTGTGTGAGACAATGGGCCGGCGATTGCTGCATGACACGCCGGCACGAGCTGCCCCTCGCCCGGCGTAATCACACGTGGCACGTCATTCAATGCTCACGTGTGGTGGTGGTGGTGGGTGGGTGGGGGGGTCATCACTCACTCAACAGTGGCTTAACTATTTTTCCTCGGCTTTGCTGCTTGTGAACATACGAGTACTTCATCTATGGGAATGTGTTTTTTTAAGTGTTTTTTTTTTTAGGGAATGAATGTTATTTATATGAACAAGGCATTTCTCAATAGCTGCTGGTCTTCGGGCCGTGAATGGCATACGGTTTTATTGTATAACATTTTTTTCTAAAATTACTTTTTATTTTCACTCCACGCTTCCCGAACATTCACATCTGCATCCACACCGCACTCACCCCCGCCACACTCCCACCTCACACCCACACCTACAGCCACACTCACACCTCACACCTACAGCCACACTCCCACCTCACACCCACACCTACAGCCACACTCACACCTCACACCTACAGTCACACTCCCACCTCACACCCACACCTACAGCCACACTCACACCTCACACCTACAGCCACACTCCCACCTCACACCCACACCTACAGCCACACTCACACCTCACACCTACAGCCACACTCCCACCTCACACCCACACCTACAGCCACACTCACACCTCACACCTACAGCCACACTCACACCTCACACCCACACCTACAGCCACACTCACACCTCACACCCACGCACCTCACCCACTACCCACACACCTCACCCACACAAAAATCATCTCAATCCCACCACCCACACACGTCACCCACACCAAACTCACCTCACCCTCACCACTCACATACCACACTATGCTACCTACACATCCCACCCACACCCTCATCCACACCTACACCTACCATCACACCTACACCCTTACCCTCACCCTCAACCCATCCCCTCCCCCCACACACGCGCGCGCGCTCGGTGATTGGGTTCTATTAGAACTTCCGGTGCCGAACTTCTGTAACTTCACAAATCACTTCCCTGTTGATGTCTGCTTCCTTCTGCGCCTGCGCGAGATTCTCACTCCATTACTGCATTTCCGCCCTCCCCCATCCACCTCTCCCTCTCCTTCCCGCGCTGTCTTCTGAGCATTTTCTTTCAGCAACAATTAATAGCAGTAGACCGGTGTACTACTACTACACCGGGCTGGCTCAGCTACGATGGTTGGTTGCTATAGTTTTACGTCCTGGCAACATGTAAGGTCATATCAGGATGGGTACTGACTTGTGACAGGGTGCGCTCATGGCGACGTGATAGTGCTGTCCCATTGGGAAATCAGCCTGTCTGCATAATGACCCAATATCCCACTGAGTCACATTATCATGACACTTAGCTAACCAGTCCTTGCCCTATCCTATTAATGCTGAGTGCCATTCTAGGAACCGACAAGTATCAATTTCAAAGTCATTGGTTTTACTTGACCGGGAACCGAACTCCCGACCTTCCCGCGCTCTACCGATTTGGCCACCACGCCCGGTGCTCAGCTACGAAATAACATCTGAACTTTATATATTTCACGAATAGTAAATATGTCCTCAATACTCGCCTGCTGAAGGTAGCTTTTCCTGAGGAATAGTACCTCCTTATCCCTCAACTATATTTAGCCAAATTGTAGCTATGTGATATCATTGGTTGATTAAAGTTGTATAGTCCAATGGCTTTGACCTTTGAGTTATGGTCATTTTCTGAGATAAATATATTAGGTTGATGATTATAATCTATTATACTTTAGTTGAAGTAACTTTTATTTTAAATGACTAACTGTTATGATAGTTGGAGTGCACATGTGCCAAATTTATTTTGGCAAGCACACCAAAACTCTGACACCAGAGGCTTCAGCAATAAAGGGTGTTTCGATAGTGACTTGGTATTCCCTTCTATGTGGCAGGCAGCAAATGCTTAATAAGTGCATCAATATCTAAGTTAGATATCTAAGTATTTGACATTAGATACTGTATGCCGTGGATTACCAGTATGCAGTGCTGCATTATGCTTCTACCAATGCTGCTATCTCGGCCCCGGCCCCGGCCCCGGCCCCGGCGCCGGCCCCGCTGGTCCCGGCTTATTTACAATAGGACGGCCGCTTCCTGAAAGCGATCAGCTCATTTTGGACGCGTTTTGTTGTAGCTATAATTAAGCATTCTCACGTGACATTTTTCTGGCTGCCCTTTGTAGTCGGCCTGGCGTTAAAGCTGCAGTCAGATGAAAGCATCACATTTTCAAAAGCAAAACACTTATCTAGATTGCAACCTAGATATCCAACTGAGAAAATGGTGAGATGTGTTGCTGCGTAGCAGGGCATACTAAGTCAATTTAATCGAACCTGGTAATACTGATGTTTATTGATTTAGAGTTTTGATAAATATGCCAACATTAATTTGGCATGGTTACATCGTTAATATCTCCAAAGTTAGTCATGTTAAAGCAAAGTGAGTTAAAACTAATATAAGGTAGATAATAATGGTCAACCTAATATATCTATCTTAGAAAATGACAGGAACTTAAAACCATCGGACTCTGCAGCTTTAAGTTTAATCCACGAGCGCTCACTCATTCACGTGAGCATCAGAATCCAAGAATTAGCAGTTGTGCATAGGTCACTTCTGTCAGCCTTTATCTTAATGGCCAAATGGCCTTCTTAATTTTTCAATTTGTCTGAATACAAGTTTGCACGTAGCTTTGAATCATTTAGATGTTTATAATATATATTACATTTGACTTGGGTATATATTATATTTGATTCTTCATATTACATTTGACCTGTGGTATTCACATTACATTTGACTAGGGTTCTTCAGATTAAATTTAACTTGGGTTTTTTCCGGATTATATTTGACTTGGGTTCTTCAGATTACATTTGACTCTTCATGTTACATTTGACTTTGATTATTTAGATTACATTTGACCTGGGTTGTTCATAATACATTTCACTTGGGTTCTTCAGATTACATTTGACTTGAGTTCTTGATATTACATTTGACACTTTATATTACATTTGACTTCTGTTCTTCAGATTACATTTAACTTTGGTTTTTCAGATTACATTTTACTTTGGTTCTTCAGATTACTCTTGACTTGGGGACTTCAGATTACATTTGAATTGAGTTCTTGATATTACATTTGACACTTTATATTACATTTGACTTCTGTTCTTCAGATTACATTTAACTTTGGTTTTTCAGATTACATTTGACTTTGGTTCTTCAGATTACTCTTGACTTGGGGACTTCAGATTACATTTGAATTGAGTTCTTCATTGTTGCTTTTGAATGGGGTTTGTCATGCTAATAATTAATAGCATTAGGTATTGCAGATGAGGCACAGCCAGAACCATGATGCTGACCACATATATTGTGGCCTACCAGTTTTCCTAACGCGAAGCTGGGAGCCAGCCGTGTCACGTGACCTTCCCGAGGGACAGTGGACCAGGCGCAACCTGCCAGTGTAAATAATGTATTCAACTCACAACAGGTCAGCATTCAGCTAGCAAATCGCCAACCAAAACCCACAGCAACAACTGTAACAGACCTACTAGCGTACTGTGTAGCTCGGGACATTGTTAATGTTCCTCCTTGCTTTTATACCATATTATCCAGAGGGACAAGAGTCATGGTTCTAAATTAGGTCGGAGCCAAGGAGTGGTAAATGTTTGTGAATGTAGCCGGTAAAATGATGATAATTGGTAAATAAGTGGCAAGGTGAAAAGGGAAGTGTGTGTGTGTGTCGGGGGGTGGCAGGGGTAGAGGGGGGTAGGGTAATGTTATATGAGGATCAGTGGTTAGAAGTGACACCTTGTAAAATATTCAGATTTATGGCAGTGGTGGGGGAATGCAAATGTTCTATTACTGATCGGGTATACGTGACCAGGTGCATGTATGTGTATATGTAGGTGATGGTGGTGCCTGAGTGAGATGTAAGTAGACATAGTGGTGCTGGCAGGGCTGTGTGTAAGGGGGGGGGCACTCAGAGCCTACCCCCTCCCCCCTCTGCTAGATAGGATCACCACTCTCGGGCGCAAGGCAGGTGGTGGGCAGGGGAGCCACACATCTTGCTGGTGGTGGGCAGGATCACTGGTAACCATGGTAACCATAGCTCTACCCTATTGGTAGAGCTAAGAATGCTTGTTTCCCATTGGGGGGAAAGGGTGGGGTGATACTTTACAATGAACCCATGTACCATATAAATAATAAACCAGAGGGCTTGACTCTCTCTTTTCTTTCACACTTTATACTCTTCCTTTCTCTTTGTCTGTATTGATTTCACTATAGCCTGCCTACACAAAGACAGATTCGAGCTGTAGACTTTACATACTGGTGACCACGATGAGTGGAAAATCTATTATTTGGAGTAGAGGATTCAACTTTACTTTATGGACACCTAGTCTTTACAACCTGGTGCCAGTCAGTCTCAGGTATCCGGCCCTTAAACCCCGGCCACATCAACAACCAGGAAGGCTCACTGAGACAATGGCGACCATTCGAAGAAACTGCATGCTTTTTTTTGCTTTTTTTTGTGTAATGCAATGAAATTCTGTAACCCAAAAGTTCCATAGCAATATGGTAACAGTAGTGTCATATACCTAGATCAATATTAGTCAGATCAATGTGAGTATTTACATAGTATTTAGAATGTAAGCAGAAGTTATCTTCTGTATTCAGTTCGTAAAGTTGCAGTAAGTTTTAATGTTCAGTTGCAGTTAGGGAAGCAGTATATAAATGTCAGTTTGTTAGAAATATTCTAGTGTAACTCTAGTGTAGTTAGTTATGTGAATTTCTGAATTGTGTTGTTGGGGTGGGGTTGTTAATAATACACTGGACCAGCTGTGACCAGTGAAGCAGTGGGACCAATCCCAGTGCATTTAGGTACATTTTTATTTGGACTGTCTCTGTCATTGTATATGGTTGACTGGAAATAACAGAGGAACAGCAACAAATAAAAAAGGGGGGTGGGAGAACTGAGGCTGAGGGTTCGGTAGTCTGCCACTTATGGTATGGTGATGCCATGGAACATACTTTACTATAACTGCATAAGGGCCTGCCCAATCCAATGTACTCTTAGTGAGTTTTTAAATTGTAGGTAAGAGGACACTGCCCTGGTTCTGGCTGGTACGTTGTTCCACATCATGCTGCCTTTGTAAATTGGTGCTTTAATTAGTTTGTTTGTGGAAGGCTTGGGGACTTTGAGTAGAGTGGAATCAGCCCATTTAGTATTCCTTTTTGTGTTGTCTATATATTGGGTCTCTCTGGCTCTTCTGTACATAAGTGATAGGAGATGTGAATCTCTTCTAACCATTAGGTAATCTAGGTTTGCTTTGTCATGCATTTCCTTTACATTTAGTGTTTTGCCCCAATACATTGTTCTTAACACCCGGTTTTGGATCCTTTGTAGCTTAGTCAGTTGCTGCTTCATGAGCATTCCATAAATTATTTCATTATAGTTTATTATTGGTAGAACTGTTCATTTATATAGCAGTAGGGCAGTGTTTTCACTTATGAAGCTCCGCATCTTCCTGATTGTAGTCATTTTTAGTGCCAATGATTGAGTTAGTCTAGTCAGCTGTTGATTCGCATTTAAGGTAGAATCAATCACTGTTCCTAAGTACTAGTCTGCACTTGCCTCCTTAATTTGGTTTCTGCCAATATGCAAGGAAGAGGGAGAATAGATATTGGACGCAGCTCACTACAGTATCTTAGGTTATTGACCTTTGGGATGGGTGAAACTGTAGCTAGTTTCCAGCTTTCCAGAAAAATACCAGTGTTGACCACTAGGTTATACAGGTGGGTGAATTCATTTATAAGTGCAGTAATTGAAACCTTCATTAGGACTGAGCTGATGTCTTTACTGCCAGATGACTTATATGCTGATGCAGCATTGACCTTTCTGGGGATTTGCTCCTGTGTTATCTCAGTCAAATCATACGTCTGATCATTAGTGGTGACCGTGTAGGTGTTCTGACTATCTACAGCCTGGTCAAACTTTCTGGCAAGATTCTCCCCTACATCAATGAAATAGTTGTTAATCTCTTCTGCCAGGAGGATATCTAGTATTCTCTCCCCATTGTCTTCATTACTGAGGTTGCTGATAATGGATTTTGTTTCCAGGTTAATTTGTTGCAGTTCATGCAAGAGTCTCTTTGGATTTTGCTTATACTTATTTATCTGGTCTAAACAGCGCCTACACTTGGCTTTTCGCACCTCGTTTCTTGCCTTCCTGATCATACATTCAGCTATAAATTGATCCCCAGGGTCTCTTGTTATTTCCGAATTAAATAATCTCTGTCCTGTTGTAATTCTAGCAATTCATTGTTCAAATAACCAGCTGTTTTGTTTCTTATGTCGAGTCTATCCAGGGGACAGTGTTTGTTTGCAGCATTGACAATCATTTCTTGTAGCATGTCCCAGCATTTGTTTGGAGCTTCCTCTGTTAGTAGTTCTGCTGTATTGTTTTCCCTCAAAGTGGCTACTAGATCATTGAAGTTACAATTCCTGTAGGTGTGGGCCCAGTAGATGGTGGTTCTTTTGTCATTTCTGGGAGTTTTCTTCATTATATATATTGGTTTATGGTCGCTTGTATTGTTCAATACACCCGATTTTGTACAGTACTTAATATTAGAGAAAGCAAGGTCTATTGTTTTTTGTGTGGTCCTTGTTACTCTAGTTGGTTGTTTAATTACTTGCTGGAGTTCATGTTCTGCCACAAATTGTTTCATATAACCTGCAGGTGGGTGCCTCTTAGCACTGTAGTTAATGTTAAAATCACCAATTAGGAGCACTTCATACTTGTTAATGTCTGGGATATGATTCATTGACATGCTTGTTTGCTCTATTGCTTCATTTAGGTTTCCATCTGGAAGTCTGTAGATGTTACCTATTAATATTCTTTTTGCGTATGCTCTAGTTATGACAGCCCATTGGAGTTCAATGTTTGCATTAGAGCAATTTTGTTTCACATACTTGTCTGCATCCACATGCAGGTCAGTCCTGCAATAGATCCCTAGACTGCTACCATTCTTGACCTGACCACTTTGTAGTTTTGTCTTCCTATCAGCTCTGAGAAACCAGTAATTAGGGATTGATGTTAACTTTGTCTCCATAGATTTATTGAGCCATGTCTCAGATATTGTGAATATATCAAACCCTGATCTTGTTAGGTCTAGTCTTAGTCGTTCTATCTTATGGGTTAAGCTGCGTACATTCAGGTGGCCAATCTTAAATCCAGGGAGGCCCTTTAAATCACTTAGAGGAAGCTTGCCTTCCTGGCATAACCTGTTTTGTTTATCCTCCAATTTCCCTCACACAGTTCTCAACCCCCATGTCCCACCACCCCAATGCCCCACAAATATAAGTTTACATGAATTAATTAGGTTTCCAGTCAACCAGTGTTTTAAAGTAGGTCCAGTTTCCCCAAACCACAGCCATCCAGTCTCACATAGGAGTGTGGAAGATACCAATGTAGTAGCTCCATTGGCCATCCTATTGTTGTATTAATATTAATTAGTGCTTTAAGGTTAACAATAATCAGATAATTCCAAGCTGGAGAATAAATGTGAGTTTTGCGTGTCTCTCTTCAATTATAGTGTAAACTGTTAATATGTCATCGCTTGAGCATGTATATCAGTTTAGTTCTAGCATACAGAAAGGTGGGGGCCTGATATCTTCTTTGCTATTGATTCCACCAGGTATTCATTGGGTAGGTTAGTGGGTAGTGGGGAGGTAGAACATGGATGGACCAGACTACATGTATCTCTGAAGTCTGGAGATAATAGCCATCCAATGAACAGTTTTCAGGAGCAGCATAATGCAGTCTAAGCAATCTCTGTTTTAGGTAGTGGGCACATAGTTTGCCAGCCAACCAGCTGACACACTAGTGGTATACAACATGACCACCACATGTTACAAGACAATACTTTGAATAATGTGCACATAATCTGACATCAAATCAATTTTCTTGGATGCTGGTTGAGTAATAGGTCCACAGCATGACAGTAATAGGTACAGGGCATGGCAGGTCCATATTCTAAGATAGTGCTTGAGTAACAAGTACATAATATGTCAGTTAACCAGCTGACAGATCTAATCCCTGCAGCATGGTAGCCATATATACTAAAAATATAGTATAAGTAATAGGCACACAGAATAACCGCCAACCACTTGACAGACGATTGACATGTAGTATGACAGTTATAAATTCTAAGATTGTGTTTGACCAACACATACCCAGTATGCCAGTCAACTAGCTGACCTGGCAGTGTACCCATCATGGGGTGGAATCAGTGGGGATGCTCATTTGTGGTCATTGCTGGGCGCGGGGACTGCGAGGGTGCACACCCCCACCCCCTCCTACCCTCCTATGGGGGCGTGGAGAGGGGGGCGTCCACCACACCGGGATGGGAAGGGCAATACACACCCTCCCCCGCACATCAACCAATCACAACACACAACACCAAATGATGCAACCAATCAGCTCACAAAAAAAACAGGAGCCAGGGGCTCCACACATCCCGATGGTCAGTCTGCAAAACAGCCCACAACTGACCACACATACCAGCCATTTCCTTTTAATATAACGATGCCAAAACAAGGTTCATCGGGTAAGAAGAAGGGCCGTGGATGGCCAGCAAGGGCCCAGGCTCAGCCGGGAATATCCACCACACTCCCGAAACACCTGGCACACAGCCCGCAGTCGTCGGGGGCAAACAGTAGCAATCCCAGGGCAACCACATTGCCAAGGCCCAGCACCAGCCAGATTAGGCGGCGAGATCGGTCCAGTGGCACCGAGATTGAATCAGATGCTTCATACCCGCAGCCTGGACAGGGCAGGCACCTGGCGACATGCACACCAGCTGGATTCGATGACAATCAGGTCGACCGCATGATGCGCGAGATGGAGGAGCGCATGTCGGGGTGGCTGGACGAATGGATGGAGGCTATGCAGATATCCATCCAGCACCTGGTTGACGCACACCCGGGTGGGGGAGCCCCCCCCCTCCCCGCACCGGTGCTGGCGGCCATGCCGACCCCCGGGCCGGGCCACGCAACAAGCAACGGGACCTGATGACCGGGCGCCACAACCAGGCCCCCTGCTGACCGGGCAGCCTGCCCACGGGAGGCGTCATTGTCCCCGGAGCCCAGGCACTCCCCGGCCAGGCGCGCCGGCAACAGGCGGCAGGACATGTACCCTCAGCTGCTGCACAAGGGCAGCCCTCGCCACCGGTCAAACAGCGGGGCCGACCGACACCAACACTGGGATGACGAGATGGAGGACGCAGACGAGGAGTTTGACCGGTACCAGCCGCTAGAGGAGACTGGAAGTTAGGCTGGCCGTGTTACAAGCCATGTTCGTAACTAACCCCATTTCAAAACCGTACATGTATTTGAAACAACACGCATGTAGTTCGGCCACACAGAAGCTAGCGGCATGGACCACTATGAGCGAGAGGGAGTATATGAGGGCATTCATGGCACTAATGGCAGATCGAAGGGCATATGAGGCCCAGGACTTCCCTCACATGTTTGAGCACCTCAGATGCCTCATGGATGACTGCTCACGCAAGCCATGGCTGGCCATGTGCGAGTGGTCACAGAATATATTTTACAAAATTGAGGAGGACATTGAATGGATGGACCGACAGGAGATACAAAATGACCGGGCCAACTTCACCACCAACCTGGCCAGCAACCCCACCTCCACCAGGGATGAGGGCAGCCCCGCTGCTGTACTGGCAGACAACAAGGCGGCAAGTTGCCGGATTGAGGCCGAGACACATGAGCGCCCCTGCTCGGTGTTCAACTCTACCAGGAGGTGCAGCCAGAAGCAGCACCATCAGGACGGGCCAATGGACGTATGGACGCATGTGCATACTGTTACAAACTCTCACAGGCTTACTATGAACATTCCGAACAGAACTGCCAGAGGAAGGCACGCGACCCCAATACAAAAAACTAGGCACGCGGCGCGCCCAAAACCAGAGCGGCTATCGGCAGCACAGCTCCAGTACCTGGGAACGGCCCCCACACAATAACAGACACAAACATCAATGTTCAACAGTCACTGACGCCCACCGGGTGGCGGGGTGGGCCGGCGGCCGTGGCCCGCCCACATGACCAACAATGCAGCGCCGGGCAGGGCCAGCCTGTGCGCCACCCAGGTGGCGGTGGAGGGCGAGGAGGCACTAACCTAATTAATAACAGCACCCACCCGGCAGCCGACCTTGACCTCGCTGGCGGCCCGGGACACGGGGAGGCCCTTCAGCCCCCGGCCCCTCTCTGGCACCTGGCCCCCCCGGCATGGGCGCATGACCCCCGGCACAGCCGCACAGGGCGACCCCATGGGCAGCGGCCGTGCTGGCCGCGCCAGCCAGCCAGCGGCAGGCACATATCACCAAAGAGATAACGTCTGGCCTAGGGGCCGTGACCCGGGATGGAGCCACACCCCCACCACACACTCACCGGCGAATCCACAGACGGGGCACTACCGCCCAGCAATAGCTGCACTCATCATGGAAAGGCCGGAGTGGGAGGGAGCCGCACCCGCCCAGCACACCCCAACACCGGCCACCCCCCCACAGAACTGCTCAGCGAGGTTCCTGCTGTACAACAGGTAGACAGCACCCAATAAGTGGCACCCAGTCTGCTCAATGCAATATTGGAAACACTGTGGGCCGACAATAAATCAAGGCCAGAACACAGGTGTCAGTTCACTTTCACAGGTCCACGAAACTTTAAAAATCATTTGAATCATATCCAGTCTGGCATCCAAGAGTAGTATATAATATGACTGTTATGTATTGTGGGTTACTGTTTAAATAATGGGCACACAACATGACACCCACCCAAGTGATACACCAGTGATATGTAGAATGAAAGATGCATATTCTAGGATATGGCTTGAGCAATGGGCACATGGATATTCACGCACTGCAGCAGCACACAGCATATTCTAAGACACTGTTCAAGTAACAGGCACACAACAGCCAATCAGCTGGCACAACAGTGCCATGACAGCCATATATTACCGGGTACTATTTTGACTAGTGGCCACCCAATACAACAATCAGTCAGAGCACCAGTGGTTACACAATACAACAATCAGTCAGTGCATCAGTGGGATGTAGTGGTCACACAATGCAACAATCTGTCACCGCACCAGTGTGATGTAGTAGCCACACAAAACAACAATCAGTCAGTGTACCAGTGGTCACACAATACAACACTCAGTCAGTGCACCAGTGGGATGTAATGGTCACACAATACAACAGTTAGTTAGTGCACCAGTGGGGTGTAGTGGCCAGACAATGCAACAATCAGTCAGTGCACCAGTGGGATGTAGTAGCCACACAATACAACAATCAGTCAGTGCAACAGTGGGAGTGCACCAGTGGGATGTAGTAGCCACACAATACAACAATTAGTCAGTGCATCAGAGGGATGTAGTGGTCACACAATGCAAACAATCAGTCAGTGCACCAGTAGGATGTAGTGGCCACACAATACAACAATCAGTCAGTGCATCAGTAGGATGTTACAGCCACACAATACAACAATCAGTCAATGTATCAGTGGGTTGTAGCATGCCAGCTAGATAGTCATACGTAGAGTTTTAGTTGTAAACGCATGGTAGAATAGTTAACAACTTGATTCACCAGTGGTATGTAGCATGATACAGATTCAGTCAAAGGTTTTGGGGTTATGTTTGGCAAGATCTCTGTTGTATTGCTGATAAACATCTCACAATAGTCATTATTTCAAACAATTCCAAACCTGTGGTCCCTCACTTCATTTGCATTACAATACTGGCTACAGATCTCCACGTCTGGCAATCCTGATGCTTTCCCGCTTAGATACGAGTGCCAGTCCCAGCTTATTGAGGCCTTTGAATGATTTATCTCTCAGCTCCCGACTCTGCAGGGTTGCTCCGATCCCATAAAAGGAATTAGTGGTAGCTTTGTGGAGAGTGAGGTTACCAGTATCCATGAGCATATCCATCAAGTCTGGGTTGTGATCAAAGTTTAAATCCAAGACTCTTTTCCTGAAAATGGAGGTGTGTGTGGGACATCATTTCCTAAACGATGTCGCATTTAAAAAATATGAGTTACAACTCTAGTGTCGCAGAATGTCCAATGCGCATTGCCTTCCTACACCTACAATTCTTAATCAATTATTACAAACTGTCTTTGTGTCTTCTTTTCCTCCTCGCGCTTTCTGTTTATCTCTCTTTTCCTGCCAACAACCTGCGGTCAGCCCCGTGACTCTTGCCCCGTGCCACGTGCCCTCAAGCCCCGTGCCCTCAAGCCCCGAGCCCTCAACCCTTCGCGCCCTCGCGCCCTCGTGCCCTCGCGGCCTCGCGCCATCGCGCCTTCGCGCCATCGCACCCTCGAAAACTGACAGAAACTCAAAACCATGGTAGCATGCAAGTTGAAAAAAAACGTAGTTATCGGGGCATGTGCAATGAACGCACCCATAACTAACAAAGCAGGCGGGAAACGGGGCAGCCGTGTGTATATCTATGTTCTCTGCTATATTCCAGACTTGTGTACAGTCCCGTTTCATTATAGTGCCACCATCTGGTGGAATCTATCTGTACCATTATGCAGTAAACCATGTTGGTGGCACTATCTATTGGCAGAGTTAACAACACTTACAGTTAAGTGACTCAAAATGGATGCCACTCTGGTTGAAGTGACCAAAGTTAGTAAAAACCATCAAAATTAATATGAAATCTGTATGGTAGGCACAAAAACCATGCTATTATTATTAACAATCCATACATTGCAAAGCACTAGTGGAGAACGATGATGCGCATGGACAGCACCTTTTAACATAGGAATAGTGATCACAATGACTCTAAAGCTTAACCACCGTTCGGTATTATATATAGATAATGCTTATACAGCACATATATTATGTAATTACTGCTTGATAGGGGGGTGCTAGGATCTAGGAAATCAAACCCGATATAAGAGTGATACATCATATATTAAGTAGCTTTAGCTTCACAATATTAACCATTGTTAGCGCTCGAGACTGGACTCTAATAAAATAATCAGAATACCAAAGAAAACTAATAAATAGTATGACTCGGCATTCCAATATATATATTGTAACATAAGCAGTGAATGTATGGAGACTGCTTCCTAACAGGTAGTTAGTTGCCTTTCATAGTGGTTAGAACAGATGTTTGGACCGTCCTCCTCATCCCATCTCTTCGTTAGGACTGGCCTACACAGCAACTATATAAGGAGTGTAGCCACACACTCTCAGCACTTGCTATCCGGACCGCACTTCATCCACACCTCTCTCCATCACCTCTCTCCTGGCCATGCTCCTCCTTGATAATGTATGAAAAGAGTTCCAGGAGGGGGAGCCCACCAGTATTTCACTTTCTACTCTACTCTGTCCATGTCTTTGGCTCACCGGCTGGTCACCATAGAGCAAATAGATGCGGTCCTTTGACTCAATCTCCTCATTTCTCTTTCCTATACTCTACCCTTTTTATTTTCTCCCGGCTTACTTCCGCCCTGATCAAGGGAGTTGTTTGCTTGGTTGGGCCCTGTACCTTATCATTTCTCTCACTTTGTTCTTGTTGCTGGTACCTGCTGCACCCACCTTTACCTGTCCCTTCCTCCTGAACCCTTGCTGCTGTTAGTGGATACGAGTGCTCTGCTACTGCCAGACTGGAGTGATTCTGGGCCGCCCCAACGCTTCGTCGTTTTGAATGTTGTAAAGACATCCCCAGCTTCTACAACTATCGCCCCTGAAGATTAATCTTGAACCAAAGATTGGGCACGTTTTATCGGGGCCTTTCTATATTGCTGCAGTTTTGCAGCTGGTAACCGTTGTATGGTTACAAACCCCCCATAAGCTAAGCACTCTCGGCATCACTTGCTATCTGGACCGCACTTCATCCACACCTCTCTCTATCTCCTCTCTGCTGGCCTTGCTCCTCCTTGATAATGTCTGAAAAGAGTTCCAAGAGGCGGAGCCCGCCAGCATTTCACTTTCTACTCTTACTCTGTCTGTGTCTTTGGCCCGGCGGCTGGTCACCATAGAGCAAATAGACACTGTCCTTTGGACTCACCTCTCTTCCTTTCTCTTTCCTATACTCTACCCTTTTTTTTTTCTCCCGGGCTTACTTCTCCCCTGATCAAGGGAGTTGTTTGCTTGGGTGGGGCCCTTTACCTTATTGTTTCTCTCGCTTTGTTCTTGATGCTGGAACCGCTGGACCCAGCTTTACCTGGCCCTCCCTCCTGAACCCTTGCTGCTGTCGACTGGATAGGAGGGCTCTGCTACCACCGGACTGGAGTGATTTGGGGCCACCCCAATGATTCGTCGTTTTGAATGTTGCAAAGAAATCCCCAGCTTCTACAACCATCCCACCTGAAGATTAATCTTCAACCAAAGATTGGACCGATTTATCAGGGCCTTTCTATATTGCTGCAGTTTTGCAGACGGTAACCGTCGTAAGGTTACGAACCCCCCAAAAGTAAGCACTCTCATCACTCTACTCCTAGACATTGTGGCGTTAACATCTCCAAGTCAGTTAGGTCTGTAACCTGATCTGGCTAGTTACAACTTATGGGACGGATTCAACTTGCTGAGCTTCTACAACATTGACCAATGGCCATCAGCAGGATTGGTGACTGTTGAGTCTGCCTTTTCCTACATCACTGCTGCTTAGCCTGACATGTACATCCATCGTCAACTGAGACTCTATACCTGTATGGTTGGCTACAGCTTACATACAGTGGATCATATATATCCATCAACTCCTCAAGGCAACTGAGACATAGAATAAGCACCAAAAGGACTGAGTGTATCTATCATCCATATGGACTACACAAACAGTTGTGAGTGTCATATCATACCATTGAGAATTTATATGTAACTGTACACTTTTTAATTGAGAATATATGTTATAAGTACATATTTGTGTATCATTACTTGTCTTCTTTACTAAGAATAGAAGATGTTCCAAATTCTCTTTTCTCCTCACTATATTAGCTAGTCTATAATATTAGGCATTAGTTATTATACATGACAATATGTATATACATGTGTATATATTTATATGTATGTATATATATGTATATATATATGTATATATATATATATATATGTATTTAAGTATATACAGTAAAACCTCTCTAACCGACCACCTCCACAGATCGACCACTCCCCTATATCAATCGCTTTATTTGGGTCCCAACAATACAATTGTAACCATATTCTAACTCCCTAAACAGACCACCTCCCTAAATGGACCACTGTATATATATGTGTATATATAGGTGTATATATAGCGAGTGGAGTGTCAAGCCCCGCGCAGGAGGTGAGGGGTGCATGCTGGGACCCCCCACCCACGTGGGTGGGGGGGCACTCCAGATCTTATTACACGCGATAACGGTCTTATCACTATCCATATATGTGTATTATATATGCATATATAAGTATATATATGTATATATGTATATATATGTATATATCTATATATGTGTGTTTATATATATGTATATATGTGAATATATGTGAATATATGCATAAGTATGTATATATGTATGTGTGTATATATGTGACCGGATGCGGTGACCTAATTGGTAGAGCGCGGGCCTCGCATGCGGAAGGCCGGGAGTTTGGTTCCCAGTCGAGTCGAACCAATGACTTTAAAATTGATACTTGTCGCTTCCTAGCCTGGTGCTCAGCATTAATAGGATGGGCAAGGACTGGTTAGCTCAGTGCCAGGATAATGTGATTGAGTGGGATATCAGGTCAAGGGGCTGGTGGCCTGATTTCCCAGTGGGGCAGCATTATAAAGTCACCATGAGTGTGCACTGTCACAGGTCAGTACCCGTCCTGATATGACATTAGATGTTGCTAGGACATAAAACAACAACAAACAAACAGTATATGTATGTGTATATGTGTGCACGGTCGGGCCGGCCGGCACTCATCGCATGCCGTCATCTGTACATGTCTAAGCACCAAAAGAATGCCACGCCCTCCTGCCCCGGTGGCGCCACCGGAAATCCTTTCAGCAGAGCCCCGGAAATGACTATTCAATATGCAAATCAGCAGCGCACGCACGTAGCAGTTCGGGTGCCTGTGCTACGGCATGCCGCTAGATGGCGCAGACATGTATGTGTAGAGTGGTGTAGGGTGGCTGTGTGGGAGGAGCGTGTGTGAGTGGGGGGAGAGTGACGGGTGGCAGGTCGTGTTGGCTTGCTGCATTACAGTCTGTGTGTGTGTGGGGGAGGGGGGGGGGGAGCATAGCCTATAGCTAGAGATTTTTGGTTGGGGGTGAGATTTGTCTGGGGGTTTAGGTTCTTGGAATGAATGAATAGCAAAGGCACTAAGGACTAGGGTGGCATGGGGGTATGCTTCCATAGGATATTGTTTAATCTCGATGGCCTGAAATGCCATTTCCAGAAATTTCAGGGAGGTTAAATACTGTTTTTTGGGGTGTTTTTTTTTAGGTGACAGGGGTGGGGGTACAAGTCGCCCCCCCCCCCCTTACCCCTCCCTCAGTTGGTTACGGTCCTGTGAGGTGGGATGAAAATGGTATCGGAATTACGGTGGGTTCGTGGGTGGGTTGGAGTGGGGGGTGGGTGGTGATGTTGGGATATGGAGGGGGTGGAGTTGATGTTGGATGGGTGGGGGCTGGGGTGGGTGTGGGTTAGGTTGGAATGCCATAAATGGGAGATTGGGATGGGTGGGATGGGTGGCGGTGGAGAGAGGTGATGTTGAGATAGGGGTTGGTGGGGGTTGGGGTGGGTGTGGAGGTGAGGTGGGCTTTGGGGGGTGGGTGTGGACGTGGGGGTTCGGGGTGTGTGTGCAGGTGGGGTGGGCTTGGAATGGGTATGGATGTGGTGTTATGTTTTGACAGGGTGGGGCTTTGTTGGGGGTGGAGGTGGAGGTGGGGTGGGTTTGAGGTGGGTGTGGAGGTGGGGTGATGTGGAGGTGGGGTGATGTTGCGACAGGGCGGGGCTTGGTTGGGGTGGGTGTGGAGGTGCAGTGGATGTGGAGGTGGGGTGATGTTACGATAGGGTGGGGCTTGGTTGGGGCGGGTGTGGAGGTGGGGTAGAGATGAGGTGGGGTGATGATGTGGGATAGGGGAGGCAGGGACAGGTGGTGTTGCCTATATATATGTATATACAGTAGCGACATGGGTGACAGGGCTGCGGATGTGATTAACGAGTGTACGGGGGTTAGTTATGGATGAGAGCTGGCTTTGTGACCGTTGTGCAACCAAACTCAACCCCCACCCCCACCCCTCCCAATCAACTTCGACGCGCCACCTGGTAACAAGCCGCGGAAGCAGTGGCGGCATTGGCGGCTATGGGAGGTGCAGACTGAGATGAGATCTGCGGGGTGCGGGGGCTGGAGGTGTGTTGTTGTTGTTGTTGTTGGGGGGGGGGGGGGGGGGGGGGGTCGGGGTGGCGCCCGGGAACTGTCGTCAGCAGACTCTCCTCCGAGGGTCCAGCATAAAAGGGCGCGTTCAGCTAGTGTATGACGTCACTCAATTCGACGACAAACCGGCGAAGCGCCACACACGCACTAAATGCAGCTTACATCGCATAGCAGCTCCCAGGATTATCACTAACAGAGCAGTAGGGGAGTCGATTTCCTCCACAGTCGATTTGGAACTCGAGTACTCACGTGATTTATC
>CM059189.1:58891286-58947434 GCA_030323885.1 Branchipolynoe longqiensis
TCCATATTCACCGACCCTCTCTCCATCCCCATCTGCCTTCCTCCATATTCACCGACCCTCTCTCCATCCCCATCTCCCTTCCTCCATATTCACCGACCCTCTCTCCATCCCCATCTGCCTTCCTCCATATTCACCGACCCTCTCTCCATCCCCATCTCCCTTCCTCCATATTCACGACCCTCTCTCCATCCCCGCTTTCCTCCATATTCACCGACCCTCTCTCCATCCCCATCTGCTTCCTCCATATTCACCGACCCTCTCTCCATCCCCATCTCCCTTCCTCCATATTCACCCCTCTCTCCATCCCCATCTCCCTTCCTCCATATTCACCGACCCTCTCTCCATCCCCATCTGCCTTCCTCCATATTCACCGACCCTCTCTCCATCCCATCTCCTTCCTCCATATTCACGACCCTCTCTCCATCCCATCCCTTCCTCCATATTCACCGACCCTCTCTCCATCCCCATCTGCCTTCCTCCATATTCACCGACCCTCTCTCCATCCCCATCTCCCTTCCTCCATATTCACCGAACCTCTCTCCATCCCCATCTCCCTTCCTCCATATTCACCGACCCTCTCTCCATCCCCATCTGCCTTCCTCCATATTCACCGACCCTCTCTCCATCCCCATCTCCCTTCCTCCATATTCACCGAACCTCTCTCCATCCCCATCTCCCTTCCTCCATATTCACCGACCCTCTCTCCATCCCCATCTGCCTTCCTCCATATTCACCGACCCTCTCTCCATCCCCATCTGCCTTCCTCCATATTCACCGACCCTCTCTCCATCCCCATCTGCCTTCCTCCATATTCACCGACCCTCTCTCCATCCCCATCTCCCTTCCTCCATATTCACCGACCCTCTCTCCATCCCCATCTCCCTTCCTCCATATTCACGACCTCTCTCCATCCCCATCTGCTTCTCCTATTACCGACCCTCTCTCCATCCCCATCTCCCTTCCTCCATATTCACCGACCCTCTCTCCATCCCCATCTCCCTTCCTCCATATTCACCGACCCTCTCTCCATCCCCATCTGCCTTCCTCCATATTCACCGACCCTCTCTCCATCCCCATCTCCCTTCCTCCATATTCACCGACCCTCTCTCCATCCCCATCTCCCTTCCTCCATATTCACCGACCCTCTCTCCATCCCCATCTCCCTTCCTCCATATTCACCGACCCTCTCTCCATCCCCATCTCCCTTCCTCCATATTCACCGACCCTCTCTCCATATTCACCAACCCTCTCTCCATTTTCACCGACTTTCTCTCCATATTCACCGGCCCTGTCTCCATATTCACTGACCCTTTCTCCATATTCACCGACAATCTCTCAATATTCACCTACCTTCTCTCCATATTCACCATCCCTCTCTCTATATTCACCAACCCTCTCTCCATATTCACCGACCTTCTCTCCATATTCACCGTCCCTCTCTCCATAATCACCGACCCTCTCTCAATATTCACTTACCATCTCTCCATATTCACTGACCCTCTCTCCATATTAACCGATCCTCTCTCCATATTCACCGACCCTGTCTCCATATTCACCGACCCTCTCTCCATATTCACCCACCCTCTCTCCATAATCACCCACCCTCTCTACATATTCACCCGCCTTCTCTCCATATTCACCGGCCATAGTCTCCATAATCACCGACCCTCTCTCCATATTCACCGACCCTTTCTCAAAATTCACCCACCCTCTCTCCATATTCACTGACCCTCTCTCCATATTCACCATCTCTCTCTCCATATTCACCGTCCCTCTCTCCATATTCACCCACCCTCTCTCCATATTCGCCCACCCTCTCTCCATATTCACCAACCCTCTCTCCATATTCACCGACCCTCTCTCCATATTCACCCACCCTCTCTCCATATTCGCCCACCCTCTCTCCATATTCACCAACTCTTTCTCCATTTTCACCGACCCTCGCTCCATATTCACTGACCCTCTCTCCATATTCACCGACCCTCTCTCCATACTCACCCACCCTCTCTCCATATTCACCGTCCCTCTCTCCATATTCGCCCACCCTCTCTCCATATTCACCAACCCTCTCTCCATATTCACCGACCCTCTCTCCATATTCGCCGACCCTCTCTCCATATTCACCAACTCTTTCTCCATTTTCACCGACCGTCGCTCCATATTCACTGTCCCTCTCTCCATTTTCACATAGCGTTTCCCCATCTGCACTCAATCTAGCAGTCGTGCCCACCCATTTCTCAGCCAACACTTCCCATTGCAACTTCCCCTTCTCAATCACCTCTCGTCTTAAGGACCTTTTCCCCAGCTTCAATGATGACTTACGCAGCTTTCCGCTGACTTTCGCCGTTTGTCCAACAGTCTATCCTTGCGGTTGTAATAACAATAACATTAACAATAATAATAGTACCAATAGTAACAGTATCTACTACTTCACTGATGCTTCTTAACTTATGGTTTGTATGTTTCTGGCCATCATCAGAAGATCTTCCATAGAGGGCAGCCCTGTCCATTTGAGTATTTCCTTATTTGTCACTTTGTCCTTCCAGGTTAGCCTCATCATCAAATGCAGATGTCGCATCATGAAGGCGTGCAGCTTTTTCACCTGCCGTCTGTACACTGTCCAGGCCTCGGCTCTGTGTAGTAGGGTGGATAGCATGATTGCACGGTAGATCTTGCCTTTGACCCGCATGGACACATGGTGGTTGTTCCAGAGTCTCTGGCATAGTCGGCCAAAAGATGTGCTATCCTTGGCCATCTTCCTATGTATTTCAGCATCAATGCATCCATCACTTGATATAGTGCTTCCGAGGTAGGTGAATTCTGGAACAGAGTTCAGCTTGTTTCCGTCAACCATGATATCCTCCTCTCGGGTTCTTGTAGAGTTGGCTTTGTACAGCACCTCCGTCTTCTTGATGTTAATCTTCAGGCCAAACTTCTTTGATGCATTGGAGATAGCATCCACTATTTTCTGGATCTCTTCAGCAGAGTGGGCAACCAGTGCACTGTCATCTGCGAATAGCAGCTCTCTCATCAGTATCTGAGTAGTCTTGGTCTGCGCTCTGAAATGTGCGATGTTGAATAGGTCAGTGCTCTGTCTGGACTGTATATAGACGCCATCCCCCATGCCTCGGAAAGTCTCATCGAGCATTGCTGATAGGAAGATGGAGAAGAGTATGGGGGCCAGTACACAACCTTGCTTGACCCCATTGGTAACCCCAAACGATTCTGAGACTTCCCCTCCAACGCTAACATTCGCCATCATTCCCGTATGTAGAGCCTCGATCATAGTTGTGAAATTCTCTGAAAGCTGCCGGCAAAAGTGTGGAAGTGCTGCTGGCTTTTGCAAGTTTCCAGCGGCACTCTCTTGGGGAGCAAATAGAGGTCTCACACCGGCAAGAACATGTCCAGACAGGCGCAAAACTATTTGTCCCTGCAGTGGCTGATCGGGAGATGTTGGGAGTTCAATACATCAACCGCCCTTGATGCTTCCACAGTGACATGGTTTTCTGTTCAGGGTTTGCTCCCTTAGCTTTCAGTTTTGTCAAGAACCTGTATCACAAGGCAGTGGTTTACAACTCTGCAGCGCAGGGGTGTCAAACTCCCTGGGGTATTGCAATACCTGCATACCCTATAAATGCAGTTTCTGACCACTGTCAACAAATACCGGTATAAAATATTAAGCCTTGCTGAGCGATTATAAAACTAAAAGGAAACTTTACATATATGTCGCCGAATTTACAATCGATAATAATTCAATTATAAATAGGCTTCATTTAAATAGTGAATAATCCATTGGGTTCTTTACCTCTGGAGAGAAGTCATGTCGTTCATTATTTTATGTGCTTTCCATTGAGGTGTTCTCTAGTCTGAAACTGAGCAAAGGACAGGCATGACTTCCTGGATTAAACATGGGTTTAGTTTGCAGTTGCCTTCATACTATCACACTGGGAATGTACGTTTGTATAGATACATTGGACAGTGACGTCACTGTCACGTGACTCACACTTCCGGAATCGTCTGGTTGTCAACATGGGCTACCTAGTGCTGTTTTTACATAGAAATCAGTAGAACACTGCCGCAATTGAATTGCTCATTTTCATAATGTTCAAGCTGGCTGGACTTTCAAATGCAGTGGATCTCGGCTCACTGTGGTTTTGTCACTATGTGTATCCATACAATTCTCCCGAAGTATTGAAAGTAAATGGACAAATAAAACCCCTCAAAACCCTATAAATATAACCCAATTCGAAGCTATTTGTGATAATCCAGTCACCGGATACAGTGTCCGAATCGATAGAGCGCAGGTCTCCTGTGCGGGAGATCGGGAGTTTGATTCCCGGTTGAGTCAAACCAATGACTTACAAATTATACTTGTCACTTCCTAGCTTGGCGCTCAGCATTAATAGGATAGGGTAAGGACTGGTTAGCTAAGGTGAATGTCACTAAGTGGGATATCAGGTCATGGTGCTGGCAGCCTGATTTCCTCATGGGACAACACTATAAAGTCACCATGAGTGTGCACTGTCACAAGTGGGTACCCGCTCTGACATGACCTTAGCTGTTGCCACGACGTAAAATTCCAACAACCAACAACCAACCGCCCAACGTGAGAATAATGCATTCTTGTATGAAAGCAACGCATGCGCAATAATCAGTTGCACACACCTGACTCAGGTCTGTTTATGGGCGATGCAATAACAAGCGGGCAGCTGGTAGTCGTTAACCACAGCCCAATGAAATGTGCATGCTGGATCTCTTTCCGCGTGCATTATGTATGGGGGCCTACTTCCACAGCCCCCTAACCACCACCCCCCCCCCATACACCCACACTCCTTCTCGCACATTCACAGTCTAACTATAGCGCGTCATGCAAAATTGAGCATGGATAGGTTAGAACATTTCACATCCATGCTGCACACTTCACACCCTTAGCATACCGGAAGTATGGTGACAGATAGCCCCGCTAGGCGGCGACTTTCAACACCAGAGCTTGTATTGGGAGTGCACGCCGAATCTGATTCTAAATCATGGAGACATGTGCACAAATGAGCAATTGATGCCAGTGATGCATCGCTCTAATTGTAGGTAGATGTTGCTGTTGCTGTTGTTCCTTTTGTAAATGAAGGGACCGGATGCGGTGGCATAGTCAGTGAGAGTGCTGGCTGGCTTCTCATGTGGGACATTGTCTGTGCGGACCCCGACCGAGTCAAATCAATGGCTTCCAAAATGCATACTTGCCGCTACTTTGCCCATCCCGAGGCTTTAATAGAATAGGACAATGTCTGGTTTGCTCAGTGTCCGACCGGACGTGCCGACCGAATCGGTAGAGTGCACGCCTCGTGTGCGGAAGGTCGGGAGTTCAATTCCCGGTCGAGTCAAACCAATGAGTTACACAATTGATACTTGTCGCTTCCTGGCCAAGTGCTCGGCATTATTAGGATATGATAAGGACTGGTTGGCTCGGTGTCAAGACAATGTGACTGTGTGGGATATTAGGTCATGGTGCTGGTGGCCTGGTCTCTCAGTGGGGCAGCACTATAAAGTCGCCATGGGTGCGCACTGTCACAAGTCGGTACCCGTCCCAATATGACATTAGATGTTGCCAGGACATAAAACTCCAACAACTAATGGGCTCAGTGTCAGGACAGTGTGACTGAGTGGGATATTAGGTCATGGGGCTGGTGGCCTGGTCCCCCAACAGGCTAACTCTATGAACTCGTCATAAGTGCGCTCAGTCACAAGGCCTTACCCATGTTGATATCACCTGAGATGTTGCTAGGACGTAAGACTCCCACAAATATACGATGTACATGAAGATGATTGTATATATCCCTGAAATACACATACTTCATAATAGTATAATATGCTGTGCTGTGTTTTTAATGTGTCAACTACCCGACAGGGTTATTTCATTAGCCTTATATATTACCCTCTCCCGGGAAGTCAGTCATCATTTTACCACCAACTTCTTTATCATATTAATACAGTGCATGTATGTTGGAGCCTACCTGAACAGAGCGTCCGTATACTTACATTGAATTCAATCCCGAAGTTGATTTGATCTATGATTTCGGGACCAGGGAACATTAATGATTTTCACAGAACCATATTAATCCAGTCAATTTCACTCATATCAAATGACAAATTCAAAGTGACTGATGAGTGGGTTCAAAGCTATAGCATTTGTACATCCAGGTGGGTAGGTTATTATTCTGTTCTCCGCTGCGTCTTCTAAAACTCATTTATAGACCAAAGGAAGTGTACAAGGAAATGCACAACGAAATGTACAGGGAAGTGTACAAGGAAATGCCCGTGGAAATGTACAAGGAAGTGTACAAGGAAATGCCCAAGGAAATGTACAGGGAATGCATTTGGTGGCGCTCAGACAATCAGTGGCCATGTACCAAAATGGGTTCGGAACGAGATTATCAATTAAGATCTTGACAGAGAATAAGGAGTAATCCAATACAATCCCATTGTTTAGTAGTTCAGACAGTAAGTAAATTACGACCGCCTTGGACTAAATCTAAACTGACCCAGTCCGCGGAAGGAACATGGTTTACTAAAAAATATCCCATCGAAATCCATGCACAAATTGCAGGTTTGTTTGTTGTTGTTTTACATCCTAGCAACATCTAAGGTCATATCAGGACGGGTACCGACTTGTGACAGTGCACACTCATGGCAACTTTATAGTGCTGTCCCACTGGGAAACCAGGCCGCCGGCACCATGACCTGGTATCCCTCAGTCACATTATCCTGACACTGAGCACACCAGTCCTTGCCCTATCCTAATAATGCCGAGCGCCTGGCTAGGAAGCGACAAGTATCAATTTTAAGTCATTGGTTTGACTCGACCGGGACTCGAACCCACGACCCCACTATCTACCAGCACGGGAGACGGACGCTTTAACTCATTCGGCCATCCCGTCTGTTCACAAATTGTAGAGGGTTTTGTAATCTATGCCAGCACTAATGTTGAAAATAGATCAACTTCAGTGACCTCTGTGTGGGATGTTTGCGTACCTTCGGTGCGTGTAGATTGTTATAGTTTAGGTGAATTGTTCGGTGACTTGTTAGGGAGCCGCTCCACAGGTAAGACGGCTTTGTGAGGAGGCTACGTAAGCTGCTCACAGCTGCTCAGAGCAGGTCTGTGGCGCTGACTGATACAGACGCCGGAAGCAGCAGAAATAGTTGGGAAGGGTGTATGTTGGTAATGCATAGGGCAATCAATAGACAGCGCCGTGCATGCAGGAATAGACAGGGCATTGCATAGAGCAGTGAATGCGGAAGTGCGTGGGGCAATGGACAGGGTAGTTCACAGGTTAATGGACGGGAAATGTACAGGACAACGCATAAGAGAAATCATCAGGGAAATGTACATGGAAGGAATTACAAGAAAATGTACAAGGAATGTACTAGGAATGCACATGGAAATGTACAAGGAAATGTACAAGGAAATATACAAGAAAGTGTACAAGGAAATGTACAAGGAAATGCACCTGGAAACAAACAAGGAGATGTACAAGGAATGCACATGGAAATGTAAAAGGAAATGTACAAGACATGTACAAGGAAATGTACAAGGAAATGTACTAGGAAATGTACAAGGAATGCACATGGAAATGTACAAGGAAACGTACAAGGAAATATACAAGAAAGTGTACAAAGAAATGTACAAGGAAATGCACATGGAAACGAACAAGGAGATGTACAAGGAAATGCACCTGGAAACGTACAAGGAAATATACAAGGAAATGCACATGGAAATACACATGGCAATGTACACGGAAATGCACATGGAAATTACAAGGAAATGTACAAGGAAACGTACAAGGAAATGTACGAGGAAATGCACATGGAAATACACATGGCAATGCACATGGCAATGTACACGGAAATGCACATGGAAATACATATGGCAATGTACAAGGAAATGAATAGGACAGTAGACAGGGGAGAGAGGTAGTACTAAAAATTCAGCGAAAAGCCAAATGTCGAATACTCCGACTACACCGGAGCTAGAGCGTGCAGGTTAACGGGCCATTAGTAAGCCGGTCGGTGACTGATAATGAGCAAGGGCACATACAAAGACCAGATCTCACAGTGGGCGGGTGTGTACACAGGCGGGATGAGGTAAGCCCTTAGAGAGCTCAGTTAAATAAACACAAGGCGTGGTGGAGTCCACAATCAGGCGGGTCCATCCCGCGAAATCTGTGACACCGACAGCTGGACTCCCCTGCCCCATTCTCTCTGCACGGGAATGGCCTCTGCACATTGCATGTTTAGACGCAACAGTCAACACCAGTACACGTGACCGCTCCCACGAGCAGTACACAGCGCCCTCCCCGTCCGCCCCCTACCGCCTACCCACGCCACGCACTCCGCCCTCGTCCGCACCCCGTCCGCCGCCTGCCCCCCGCTCCGCCACCCCCCCGCCACCCCCCACCGCCCCCCCCCCTGCGGTGGGAGTCGGGCACCTGTGCAGATGGCCCTGGTCAGGTGTGAGAGGAACTGGTGTGAATGGAAGGGGCAGCTTTGTTCGGGGCGGTGGGTGGCTGACACCTACCTACCTGTCTTCAAAGGACAACTGGATCCAGACCGATGGTGTCCTGACATCACAGGTAGGTGGAGGGGCAATCAAATGAAACAAAGAATTGTAGTGTGTGTGTGGGGGGGGGGGGGGGGGGGGGGGAGAGTTCGCAGATCACACAACGGTCGCTGAGGTTTACGTCCTGGCAACATCTAAGGTCATATCAGGATGGGTACCGACTTGTGACACTGACAGTGCACAGTCATGGCGACTTCATAGTGCTGTCCCACTGGGAGACCAGCCGCCAGGACCAGGACCTGATATCCCACTCAGTCACATTATCCTGACACTGAACCAACCACTCCTTGCCCTTTCTTAATAATGCCGAGCGCCTAGCTACGAAGTGACATTTATCCATTTTTAAGTCATTGGTTTGACTCAACCAGGTTCGAACCCGTAGGTTCGAATCCCACGATCTATCAAATGCTATTGTGGAGGGTGCGTTGTTGTGGCGTTGGGTTGGGTTGGGGGGGAGGGGGAGGAGAATGATTGGCAGGGCATGGTGGCCATGGTGACATGGTGGCCTGATTAGAGCGATGGAGGCGGAGCTTCACCTCCGTGACACTAAGTCACAGAAAAGGGTTTTACGTCCTAGTAACAGCTAAGGTCATATCAGAACGGTGTGATGCATGATTCTAAGTCACAGTTAAGGTTTAGTGTCCTAGCAACAGATACGGTCATATCAGAACGATGTGATGTAAACACTAAGTCACAGTTAAGGTTTAGTGTCTTAGCAACAGCTCCGGTCATATCAGGGCGGTGTGATGCATGGTTCTAAGTAACGATTAAATCGACCAATATGGCATGTTTCTAAGTCACAATTAAACAGACTAATATGGTTTTGTTACTGAACACCTACTTTCGCTCAAATTGCTTAATGATGAAATCGGACCAGTTTTCTTATAATTACAACAACAAAATATCGAACACCGTGACCAAATCATTGACAGCAATGGTCTGGCTTCCTCGCGTGGGAGGTCATGGGTTCGAACGCCAGCCGAGTCGGACATATGACATACAAAATTGACGCCTGTTGCGAGTTAGCATTAAAAATGGGATAGGTCAAGGACTAGTTTGCTGAATATCAGGATATTGTGACTGAGTGGATATCGGTTCATGGTGTCGGCAGGCAAAGCTCCTAGTGCGCACTGGCACACGCACCGGCACACGCCAGTACCAGTTCTAATATGACCTTAGATCTTTCAGGATATAAAAAAAAAAACAAAAAAAAACCTAGATCACATATACCCCCACCACCATAAGCACACTTTGTAGATTACACTTTGCTTACACATAACCATCCGTGTTCTAATGGGTAACCAAGGTGACATCAATATACATTGTTTTGAGAATCGTTAGGGGCAAGCTGCTGTGGCCATGTCGGGGAGGGTATGTGTGTGAAGGAGGGGGGGGGGGGTAGTGGATTGGTGTCGGCTCACCGTATCACTCGGTAATTCTAGTGAGCCCAGCGCCCGCTATGAGTACAAGCCTTAAGGGCGCATTCCATATACGCGTAATGCGAATGCGAATGCGAATGCGACAAAAAATCGAAACGCCTTGAAACCTATGAGCTACATTCCATAGACGCGTAATGCGTAATGCGAATGCGAATGCGAATGCGAATGCGAAAGAAATCCATTATCCCGATCGGTCCATGTAGCGATCAGTGCGTAATGCGTAAAGGTTGTGGGAATAGAAATCTGAGTCTGATGTGTCCATTAGTTTAACACCAGGAGAGGCAACTGACCATTAAGGAACAGTCTCACAGAGGGGTGCTAATTGGAAACACATGGTGAGCTGGGCACAGGGAGACATAAGGTTAGGGGAAAGCTAAAAATGCTACCATATGCACAGAAATATGAATACTTATCTATAATTTGGTTATAATAAAGGTAGGAACCCCCATGTGACATACAAAAAGTTACATAGATATACATGCAATATTTGGTCACATACAGAGCAGTATGGAGAATAATTGTTTATTTTTATTTTTTAAATATAGCCAGTCGTGCGCCACATAACGCATCACGCATTACGCGTATATGGAATGCTGGCATTCGCATAACGCATAACGCGTAACGCATAATGCATTACGCATTACGCGTATATGGAATGCGCCCTTTAGTGTCCGCAAACGTTGGAGCCTCGCTTCCAAATCGACATTCATTCCCACCAGTGTTGACACACTGGACGCCGGATACGTGCCAGTCATTTATGCAAATCAGAATTCCAACAAAGCTAAAATTGAAAATAACTTTTAAATGTATTAAATATTGTATTTAAAAAGATATATTCAAGCAGAGTTCACCTGAATAGTTTATTCAATTCTATTAGTCTTCATTATATTCATAATCATATATATATATGTACATATGTATATAGCTACATGTGTATATATGCATATAGTATGAATACATGTATATATGTATATGTAAATATGTATATCAAGATATATAATTTTCAGTGGTGAGTGATGCACTGATAATATATATCTCATGACTCATCAGAAACAAAGGAACGCAGAATATAAATATTACGGTATGCAAATACATGACTCAGCAGAAAGAAAACGCAGAGAATAACAGTAAATGAATTATATATAGCGCTCACATGACAGACCTTACACATCACACACCTCACACAACCCAGCTCGTCACAGATGCCACCACACCACATGTCACGCAAGATGCTCGAGAGCTTTACAAAGACGGGAGTATTTCAGCGCACCAACATTGCAGCGATTTCATCAAGCGGTGTCTGTTTCACCTGACGGCCCTTTGTGGCAGTCTGGCCGTCACCCTATTTGTGGCAGAGACCCGCTCTGTTCAACCAGAGCATCTTCTCGTCAGAGACCTCACTTCACTAATTCTCCTTTCCAACTATTCACACCAAAGTAGGATTATTTTGGACTCGTCCTTGAAAATAAAATAAAAAGCCATTGGCCTATTTGATGAAAAATGTAAGGAATTCATTTTTGATTAAATCCGACTTGTTGCCTGCCTCGTTGCCTATCTCGTTGCCTGCTCATTGCCTGTCCCATTGCCTGCCTCGTTGCCTGCTTCGTTGCCTGTATTGTTGCCTGGCCCGTTGCATGCCTCGTTGCCTGCCTCATTTGCCAGCCTCATTGTGACGTCCTCTAATCGTGCCCGGCCTCGGTCTGTTCGTGATGTTCGTGATTGGTCGCCCTTCTGCCTTCCGGCTTCAGTCATAACCGGAAGTGACCCTGGGCGGTCTGCGCTGGTGATCTACAAACCCTTCCCGAAGCTTGGGATTAATTACTTCAAGGTCACCCATCACCGTGGTGTGGTCTGAGAGCAGCCTAGGAGTTAACAATAGGTGGTGTATATAGTGTCTGTCATACATACTGTATTTACAGCACCATTACCAATTGAGGCTCCACTTCGACACCCCCCCCCCCTCCACACACACACACACTCACGGTACGGGTTGAGTTGGCTGTGCTGTAAGAGTCTGGAGGAACACACGAGTAGGTGGCCTTTGAGTTTATTTATAGATACACTGTTTGTAGGATGTTTAGAGACCATTTCACCCCCAGGTTACCAGCAAGTAAAATTAAGGCAGTCAACTGTCATACGTGACATGCATGCATACAGGAAGCCGTTTTTTATTTAAAGCTGTATAATCTGATGAAAGCATCAAACTTTCGAACCCCAAACACTTATCTAGATGTGATGCTAAGTATCCGACTTAGATATTATTAGTGCACTTATTAAGTATTTGTCGCTGCATAGAATGTATAGAAAGGAATTCGAATTTAACTTAATAAAACATATGACTACTGAATCCCATGGTTTCAGAGTTTTTAACTGCTTACCTAAATTAATATTGCATTTTTACATTTTAAATATCCCCAAGTTAGCCTTTTATAATCAAAGTTACTTCAAATTAAAGAAAGGTAGATTATTTATTATTTGAATAGTATTAGTAATGTATATGTTATTTCTAACTGGAGAAAGCACCTTATAATAGGTATGGTACTTCTGCTTTCAACTTTTTCATGCGAAAAATTACCGATATAAATATCAACTTGTATGTACAATGATCATGTGGAAATAAATATGTTATTATTATACCGATCAACCTAATATATGTATCTATAAAGAAAAGAACTCAAAACGACCTGCAACCTTAATGCATGATAAATATCAACACAGTTCCTCTGCATATGTAGCGCAAGGACCCCAAGAGGTTTGATCATCAGGGACAGTCTTCAAGGATTCAGAGAGACCTTGAACTTGAAGTGAATGGCATACGTTTTGGAATGGTTAGTTCAGTGTCAGGATAATGTGACTGCGTGGGTTATCGGGTCATGGTGCTGGCGGCCTGATTTCCCAGTGGGGCAGCACTATAAAGTCATTATGAGTATGCACTGTCACAAGTCGGTACCCGTCCTGATATGCCCTTAGATGTTGCCAGGACGTAAAATTCCAACAACCAACCAACATAGGTGTTGACTGACACTCAGTGTAAGAGTGGTGAGGTAAACAATTAACATTCACAGTAGATAACAGTGGGTGAAAAGATGGCGATTTCTAATAGCGCATAGTCATGATGACTCCATAGTGCTGCCTGACTTAGATACAATTGCACCATTCAGTCATTTTAACCTGATACTGAACCAACCACTGAACCCTAATAATGCCGATCTCCACGTTATATAGCAAAAAGTACTAATTTTGTAAGTCGCTAGTTTGACGTGGTCAGGGATTGAACCCACGACCTTCCGCACAAGAAGCGAGCGCCCTACCCACTCAACCTTCTTGACCAGTAACTTCTAGAGGCACCGAGGTCCGTCTCCAAACTCATCATTTGATTGCAGTATTATTTTTACTGCAAATACTAATCATTTTCATTCTTCTTCTTTTTTTCAAAACAAATTACAATGTATTTAATATGTGACTCATTTCACCATTCTGATATATGGTAGCAATAGTAGAACTATTAATCTGTCTAGCAATCCCTATTTCAGTCTTCAAACCATTTACACTGCAATCTCTTGACTTCGTCGCTGAGTGAGGGATGATGTGAGGGATGATTTAAATCCGTGTCAACACCAAAGGCCATCTCATCTTCATGGCGAGAAACAGGTCAAGCCATTTCATTATTCAGATGGTGCAACAAATTTCTAAAAGTAGCATCAGTGCTGTTGGACTATTCTTTAACCTGCCTATGGAGTAAGAGACATGTTTAACGCTAACACAGTAGTTATACATGGATGATACCTATTTCAACGCTATGTAAATTCAACGCCAATTTTAATGAACAAGCTGTAAGGTAAATTATATATTTATATTAATTAATTGTAATTATTGTAGTAGCATTGCAGTGTGGGCTACTTATGAGTTTCTAGTGTTTGTGATGAATAGTGTTTAGTCACAGCGGCGTACGGCGGCGCATGGTTGCGCATGAATGTGTATGGTAGGCACAGCGGCTTACGGCGGCGCATGAATGTGTACGTAGCCACAGCGGCGTACGGCGGTGCATGAATGTGTATGGTAGCCAGAGCAGTGTACGGCGGCGCATTGTTGCGCATGAATGTGTATGGTAGCCACAGTGGTATACTGCGGCGCATGAATGTGTATGGTAGCCACAGCGGCGTACGGCGGTGCATGGTTGCACATGAATGTGTATGGTAGCCACAGTGGCGTATGGTGGCGCATGGTTGTGCATGAATGTGTATGGCAGCCACAGCGGCATACGGCGGCGCATGGTTGTGCATGATTGTGTACGGTAGCCACAGTGGTGTACGGCGGTGCATGGTTGTGCATGAATGTGTATGGTAGCCACGGCAGCATATGGCGGCGCATCGTTGTGCATGAATGTGTATGGTAGCTACAGTGGTGTACGGCGGCGCATGGTTGTGCATGAATGTGTATGGTAGCCATGGCAGCATACGGTGGCGCATCGTTGTGCATGAAGGTGTATGGTAGCTACAGTGGCGTACGGCGGCGCATGGTTGTGCATGAATGTGTGGTAGCCACAGTGGTGTACGGTGGCGCATGAATGTGTATGGTAGCCACAGTGGCGTACAACGGCGCATGGTTGTGCATGAATGGGTATGGTAGCCACAGCGGCATACGGTGGCGCATGAATGTGCATGAATGTGTGGTAGCCACAGTGGCATATGGCGGTGCATGGTTGTGCATGAATGTGTATGGTAGCCACAGCGGCGTATGGTGACACATGGTTGAGTATGAATGTGTATGGTAGCCACAGTGGCGTACGGTGGCACATGGTTGTGCATGAATGTGTATGGTAGCCACAGTGGTGCATGGCAGCGCATGGTTGTGCATGAATGTGTACAGTATCCACAGTGGCGTACGGCGGCACATGGTTGTGCATTAATGTGTACGGTAGCCACAGTGGCGTACGACGGTGCATGATTGTGTATGAATGTGTACGGTAGCCACAGTGGCGTACGGCAGCGCATGGTTGTGCATGAATGTGTATGGTAGCCACAGCAGCGTATGGCGGCGCATGGTTGTGCATGAATCTGTACGGTATCCACAGCGACGTACGGTGGCGCATGAATGTGTATGGTAGCCACAGTGGCGTATTGTGGCGCATGGTTGCGCATGAATGTGTATGGTAGCCACAGCGGCGTACAGCGGCGCATGGTTGTGCATGAATGTGTATGGTAGCCACGGCAGCATATGCGGCGCATCGTTGTGCATGAATGTGTATGGTAGCCACAGTGGCTTACGGCGGCGCAAGGTTGTACATGAATGGGTGGTAGCCACAGCGGCGTACGGCGGCGCATGAATGTGCATGGTAGCCACAGTGGCGTCCAATGGCGGATGGTTGTGCATGAATGGGTATGGTAGCCACAGCGGCATACGGCAGCGCATGAATGTGCATGAATGTGTATGGTAGCCACGGTGGCATATGGCGGTGCATGGTTGTGCATGAATGTGTATGGTAGCCACAGTGGCATATGGCGGTGCATGGTTGTGCATGAATGTGTATGGTAGCCACAGTGGCGTACAGTGGCACATGGTTGTGCATGAATGTGTATGGTAGCCACAGCGGCGTATGGTGGTGCATGGTTGTGCATGAATGTGTATGGTAGCCACAGCGGCGTACAGCGGCGCATGGTTGTGCATGAATGTGTATGGTAACCACAGCGGCGTACGGCGGCGCATGGTTGTGCATTAATGTGTACGGTAGCCACAGCGGCGTACGACAGTGCATGGTTGTGTATGAATGTGTACGGTAGCCACAGCGGCATACGGCAACGCATGGTTGTGCATGAATGTGTACGGTAGCCACAGCGGCGTATGGCGGCGCATGGTTGTGCATGAATCTGTACGGTGTCCACAGCGGCGTACGGCGGTGCATGGTTGTGCATTAGTGTGTACGGTAGCCACAGTGGCGTCCAGTGGGGTACGGTGGCGCATGAATGTGTACGGTAGCCACAGTGGCGTACAGTGGCGCATGGTTGTGCATTATTGTGTACGGTGGCCACAGCGGCATACGGTGGTGCATGGTTGTGCATGAATGTGTATGGTAGCCACAGCGGCGTACGATGGTGCATGGTTGTGCATAGGTAGCCACAGTGGCGTATGGTGGTGCATGGTTGTGCATTAATGTGTATGGTAGCCACAGCGGCGTATGGCGGTGCATGGTTGTGCATGAATGTGTACGGTAGCCACAGCGGCGCACGGCGGCGCATGAATGTGTATGGTAGCCACAGCGGCGTATGGCGGTGCATGGTTGTACATGAATGTGTGGTAGCCACAGCAGCGTACAGCAGCGCATGAATGTGTATGGTAGCCACAGCGGCGTACGGTGGCGCATGGTTGTACATGAATGTATATGGTAGGCACAGCGGCATACGGCAGCGCATGAATGTGCATGAATGTGTATGGTAGCCACAGCGGCGTACAGGGCGCATGGTTGTGCATGAATGGATATGGTAGCCACAGCAGTGTACAGGGCGCATGGTTGTGCATGAATGTGTATGGTAGCCACAGTGGCATACGGTGGTGCATGGTTGTGCATGAATGTGTACGGTAGCCACAGCGGCGTACGGCGGTGCATGGTTGTGCATGTATGTGTACGGTAGCCACAGCGGCTTATGATAGCGCATGGCAATATGCGACGGCGTACGGCTGCTTATGGTGATCTACATATTCACTGTTATGGCGTGTGGCGGCGTACGGAGGTGGGTGACTGCGTACGCTGGCGTACGGTAGCATATGGAAGCGCTACCTGCATTGAAGGCGTTCTCGTGTGTGAGGTGGTGGGAGGAAAGCGGTGGGTGGGACAGGACAATGGAGGGGTGGGGCACGCAGCCGGCGGGCGGCGGGCGGCGGGTGGCGGGCGGCGGGTGGCGGGCGGCGGGTGGCGGGCGGCGGGTGGCGGGCGGCGGGCGGGTGTGGGAGAAGAGGAGAATGTTGTTAAACCTGCATTCAGAGTTATGTAGGTGCCCGTAAATACAGGTGGAAAGGCAGAGCGGACCATTTATACAAGTAGGAGAGATGGTTCTGTGGCACTGGCAGGTTGGTGTTGGAGGTGGGTGTGTGTACTGGAGGAAGGGGAGCTCATACGGTTATAGGCAGGCAGTGATGGCTGGTGGCAAATATTTGTAGATTATTGCAGATGCACGGCGGAAGGCGACAAATAATCGCAGATGTCTGCAAATACTATCAGATGGCGTATGGTGGATGGTTGTTGTTGGTTGGTGATTTATGTCCGAGGTACCGAATTATGACAGGACGCGCCCATGGTGACTTTATAGTGCTGTCCTATTAGGAACTCAGACCACAGGCAACATGACCTGATATACCATTCGGTCTGATGTTGGCTGGTGGTGCAGCTGGTGGTGCATGTCGGGTAATATGGCGAGTGCGGGGTCAGTAATATTAGTACATGCTCAATGATGGTAGATGGTGGCAGATGGTGGTGCATGATGGGTAATACATGGTCAATGGTGGTAGATGGTGGCAGATGGTGGTGCATGGTGGGTAATACATGGTCAATGATGGTAGATGGTGGTTCATGATGGGCAATACATGGTCAATGAAGGTAGATGGTGGCAGATGGTGGTTCATGATGGGTAATACATGGTCAATGATGTTAGATGGTGGCAGATGGTGGTTCATGATGGGTAATACATAGTCAATGATGGTGCATGATGGGTAATACATGGTCAATGATGGTAGGTGGTGGCAGATGGTGGTGCATGGTGGGTAATAGATGGTCAGGCCATCAGTGGTGGTGCATGGTGGGTAATACATGGTGACTGATGGCGGACGGTGGCAGATGGTGGTGCATGGTGGGTAATTCATGGTCAGCAGTGGTGCATGATGGGTAATACATGGTGACTGATGGTGGATGGTGGCAGATGGTGGTGCATGGTGGGTAATACATGGTCAGTGGTGGTGCATGATGGGTAATACATGGTGACTGATGGTGGATGGTGGCAGATGGTGGTGCATGGAGGGTAATAGATGGTCAGGCCGTCAGTGGTGGTGCATGGTGGGTAATACATGGTGACTGATGGTGGACGGTGGCAGATGGTGGTGCATGGTGGGTAATAGATGGTCAGTGGTGGTGCATGGTGGGTAATACATGGTGACTGATGGTGGATGGTGGCAGATGGTGGTGCACGGTGGGTAATAGATGGTCAGTGATGGTGGCTGGTGACAGACGGTAGTGCATGTCGGGTAATATGGCGAGTGCATGATGGGTAGTACATGTACAGTGAGTGGATGGTGGCTGACGGCGGTGCATGGTGGGTAATACATGGTGACTGATGGTGAAGTATGGGTATTAAGTACTTGGAGAGTAGTGGGCGAGTAGTGGGCGAGTAGTGGCGGGAGACAGGAAGCAATTAGGATGGCGATAGACGGTTGCTTAGTGGTTAATGACGCGGTGGCGAGGGGGGTGGGGGTGGCGAGGTGTGAGGGGAGGGGGGGGGAGGAGGCTGCCGGAACATGTCATAATGGATGTGTGCGCCAGGCAGGAGAATGGCGGTTAGTGGTGGGAGGGTGGTGGTGGTGGTGGTGACGGTGGTGGTGGTGGTGGTGACGGTGGTGCTGGTGGTGACGGTGGTGGTGGTGGTGGTTGTGGTGGTGGTGATGATGGTAATGATGGTGGTGGTGATGGTGATGGTGGTGGTGATGGTGATGGTGGTGGTGGTGGTAGTGGTGGTGCTGTTGGTAGTGGCGGGCAGCAGAGTCCGGCCCGCCGCGCTGCGTTTCCAATGGCGCCTTCCTGCTTTAAACAATGCGCACCTTCACACAACGCGACGCGCCCCGGACCAGGACGCAACAAAGCCTCGTATTGAACCGGTCCGCTGTTCATACATCCCGCCAGGGGGAGCCACAGGCGGCCTAGACGTGTCCGGATAATATAACACACACACAAACACATACAGACACAGGAGGCGTACGTACCTGTCACTTGAGTGGTCACACCATCCACACGTGGGGAGAATACGGCATGTGTTGGTTGGTGATCGGACGCTTGTTTCTCAGCGGAGAAGGAAGATTTAAAATAACAATTTTTTTGTAAAAATAAAAAAACGCAAAAAACTAGAATTATCACAAATAGACTCCACTGTGTCTAACACAACACGACACGGCACGGCATAGCACGGCACAGTACGGCACAGTACGGCACAGTACTCCAGTCCAGCGGGGTCCTCGCTGCTCGCTGCTCGCTCACTTCACTCCCTCAGAGACACCTGATCTGCAGTCATAAGATGGCTCCAGGTGTGCTCCTATAGGTGGTGATGCGTGGAGTGGGTGGGTGAATGGGCAGGGTGGGGGGGCGGCCTTCCTCCTCCTGCTATAGTTAGCGATGGTGCTTTCTTCGGGTCGAGTAACGCCGATTTGCTGTCCTCGTGTAAGGCACATACACTGTGCTTGCTTGGTCGCTTGCTTGCTCCAGTACGCGAGTGCGCAGTGCACGGTACGCAGACGGGCGCGGCCTGTAGACAGACAAACAGACCCCTGGATGGCTGCGATCTCCGTATGCAGCGGGATAAACGCGCAACGACGCAAAGCGCGGGAACCCAGCGCACCGCACCGCCGCCCGGGACCTTACACTCTCCTCCCCGAGGCACGCTGCGCCACGCCGGGCGACCGGGAAGCCTGCCAGCCTGCGGGGGGAGAGTGGCGGCATTAGGGTATCTAGGAGCGTCGCGCGCTGATTGGAAGATGGCGTGATCAATATGCAAACGACTGTCGCTAGGTGACGCGCCCGGTGAGGCTGAATGCAGACAGGCCATAAAGCACAGCTCTCCCCCCCCCCTGCCACGCCACACCTCAACCCTTCTCTTCTCTTCCCGCCAGACACAGAACCCTGCCTTTGTTTGTTTGTTTGTTGTTGTTTTATATCCTAGCAACATCTAATGTCATATCAGGATGGGTACCGACCTGGGACAGTGCACACTCATGGCGAGACTGAGAGACCAGGCCACCAGCACCATGACCTAATATTGCACTCAGTCACATTATCCTGAAACTGAGCTAACCAGTCCTTGCCCTATCCTAATTATGCCGAGCACCTGGCTAGGAAGCGACAAGTATCAATTTTTAAGTCATTGGTTTGACTTGACCAGGGTTTCAAACCCACAAACACATGGGTTCGGATCCCGCGGTCTCCCAAAACAGGAGACGGATGCCCAATCATTCGGTCATCCCGCCTCGCAGCGGCGGGAAACACCAATTGAGGAATTGCATGTGACGTCTCAGATCACATGTTTTGGGGTGGTTCTTTTTGGGGGGTATGGGGTGTTTGCTTATGCATCCATATTGGACAGCCCACTAGTAGTTGTAGCATAGTGATGGAAGCGGATTTGTGTGTGTGTGTGTGATGAATTTATCTACCCTCTTGTTTGTTCATAATTTCATATGCAATGCATAAATTATGCACCTCGCCTTTGCTTAGGGTTCTTAAAGTTGCATAGTCCGACGCTTATATGGATGGTTGTATATGCTATATGTTGTGCATAATATTAAGACTGCTCATCTCCTATGAATTGACATTACGTGGATGTAATTCTACACAATGCTCATAACCAACACCAACAGCCTCTTGGCACAGTGAGTAACGTGCACAACGAGTCTAGTCCGTGAAGTCCGTGACGAGAGCTGCTAGCCTCGTTCTGAGGTCAGGGCGCGCCGGGCCAGCCTCATTCTGGCGCACATAAACGCTGGGCCCGCGCAGCGCGCCGCCCAGACATATCAATCCGCACACCTGCGAATCCCCTGTCACTCCCGCGCCCCGCGCCCCGCGCCCCGCGCCCCGCGCCCCGCGCCCCGCGCCCCGCGCCCCGCGCCCCGCGCCCCGCGCCCCGCGCCCCGCGCCCCGCGCCCCGCGCCCCGCGCCCTGCGCCCATCCGGCCCCGTTCGGCACTTTCCGGACGCCAGCACCCTGAAAACCACACACGGAATCGGTAGAGCGCGGGCCTCGCGTGCAGGAGTTTGGGAGATGTGGCATGGTGACTTATAAAAATGATACTAGTTGCTACCTAGCCTGACGTTCGGCATTAATAGGATAGGTTAGCTCAATATCAGGATAATGTGACTGAGTGGGATATTGTGTCATGGTGCCAATGACCTGATTTCCCAGTGGGAAGCACTATTAAGTCACCATGAGTGTGCACTGTCACCAGTCGGTACCCATCCTGATATGACCTTAGATGTTGCCAGGACTTAAAACTCAAACAACCAACAAAACAGATAACCCGCCATGCGGCTAAAGTTCCCGGCCATGTACATGAGCGAGTTATGGTTGCCAATTTCAGGAAGCAACAGGTATGAGTTTATTGTTTGTTTGTAGCGGTTTTAAATGCTAGCAACATCTAAGGTCATATCAGGACAGATACCGACTTGTGAGAATGCGCACTCAAGGAGACTTTATAGTGCTGCCCCTCTAGGAGACCAGACCACTGGCACCATGACCTGATATCCCACACTGTCACATTATCCTGATACTGAGTTAACTAGTCCTTGCCATATCCTACTAGGTAATAATGCCGAGCCTCAGGCTATGTAGTGACTAGTATCAATTGAATACGTCATCGGTTTGATTTGCCTGGGATTCGAACTCCAGACCTTCCGCACATGAAGCTTGGCATTCTACTGAATCGGCCACTGAGTCCGGTAACAGTTATCGGTACGGGAACCCAGGCTAAAGCGGAACACAGGGCCAAGTTGGTGCTGCCATCTAGCCGTACGTTTTTATGCTAGAACTTAGTAGAAACTCACCCCATGATCCATCGTTTGTGACATTCCCAATTTGTATAAAACCGGTACGTACATTTTCTGAGGAAAAGCTTATTTTTGGTCTATATAAAAAAATATTAACTCAATATTTTCCACAAATAAATCGTCTGCTAAAGCATTGTAATTTTGTAGACTTTCTATTTAACCCATGTGGGTGAAACTACGGGCTGTGTATGTTATATGCATGATGAGATTCCTTAAGGCCCTGTCACATTACGGCGTATGGCGGGAGCGCATTGAAAACCTATGTAGGAGCTGCGCATGCCGGCCTATCATCACCTTTGGTGACCTCTCGGGTGGTTTTGAGCGTATGTGGAACCTATGAGGAGCGTATGAGGAGCGTATGGGGAGCATATGAGAGCGTACTGTGACATTTATTGATGGTTTTGATTGGCATGTGGAACCTATGCGTAGCATATGCGTAGCGTATGCATAGCGTATGGGTAGCGTATGCATAGCGTATGCATAGCATATGAGCGTATGAGTAGCGTATGAGTCAAGATCGATGTCGAGACCTATGGCATACGGTTGGAATACGCTGTGCATATGCTGTGCATATGCTAGGAGTATGCTCCCATACATAACTCATAGGTTATGTGTACGCTACATATGCTAGAGATATGCCGGTGATGCAAGTTGAGCATATGCGTAACCTATGCCGGTGCACCCCTAGCATATGAGGAGCATACACCAGCATACGACAAAAACAAACACCCGAACGCAGTGCGGTAGATGCGGGTATATGCATCCATTCGGGCAATGCCCAGCAAAAGGGAAACAATGTTCGAAATGCAATCTGCTCGGACATTTTTCCAAGGTATGCAAAACTAAGAAAACGAACTACGCAAGTTTGAACGTCATACAAATTGACGACAACAACCCGCCTCCACCAGAAGATGACAGTGACGTTGACCTAGATAATGACTTATTGGTGGGTTGCTTAGCACAAGCCGATACAACGAACACGTCACCATGGTTTGCTACGCTGTCGATCAACAACGAAAAGATAAAGTTCAAGTTGGATACGGGATCCCAAGCTAACATAATCCCAAGAAACATATACGACAAGTTAAGGAATGTTGTCCTGCACCCGACTAAGTGCACCTTGATAACATTCTCGGGTGAACGAATTCCTCCGGAAGGGGAGGCAGGAATCATCACGAACGGGAGGATGTTACGCTACCAAATAACCAAGACGGGCTCCCCAATTCTAGGAAGCGAGGCATGCACGGAACTGGGACTAATATGGCGTGTCGATGAGGTCTCAAGACGTCGGGAAACAACACAAACTGCACAGACACCGACACCGGTCACAGTACAAACAGAGGAGCCCAGCGCACAACTTCTGGTAAATGCATACTGTGACATTTTCGAGGGATTAGGAAAGATTAAAAGCGATGCAGTTATTCATATCGATAAAAACATACCCCCCTGTATAGACCCACCCAGACGGGTTCCACACGCAATAGCAGAACAGGTAAAGGGCGAACTAGAAAAAATGATACGTTTGGGAGTAATAGTTGAGGAAATGGAACCCACCCCATGGGTGAATTCAATCGCGATAGTAAAAAAAACAAATAAAATCCGCATTTGTTTAGATCCAACCAAATTAAATAAAGCTATACTTAAAAGTCCATATCCAACAAGGACAGTAGAAGAGGTTATAGCTAACACATCTGGCGCAATTTTTTTTTCAGTAATAGACGCAAATAGCGGATACTGGCAGATCGAGTTAGACAATGATAGTAGCAAACTTTGCACATTCAATACCCCATGGGGGCGGTACCGTTTTGCTCGATTACCATTCGGCATAAAAACAGCCGGCGACATATTTGTACAAGAAATGAATCAAATTCTCTGTGGCCTACCAGGGGTAAACGTTGTCACTGACGACATATTGGTGTACGGATCTACTATTGACGAACATAATACTCGTTTAGAAGCTGTATTCAAAAAAGCATGTGAGGTCAATTTGAAGTTCAACCCCCTGAAGTCAAAGATATGCAAGAAGGAAGTAAACTATGTGGGGCACACGTTGACTCAATAGGGCGTAAAACCTACAAACGAAAGAGTTCAAGCGATAATCGAGATGCCAGCACCAATAGACAAAGCCCGGTGTACAACGTTTTCTCGGTATGGTGGGGTATGTCGGAAAGTTTATTCCCAATATGTCGAACATAGCCAAACCACTTAGGGAATTATTAGGTAAAAACATTGCATGGCATTGGCAACATGAGCAAGTTGAATCTTTTTCATTATTAAAAAAACTACTAATCACAGCGCCAGTACTACAGTATTACGATGTAGAAAAACCTATAACTCTGCAAGTAGATGCCTCCAAATCTGGGTTGGGGGCGGCATTATTCCAGAATAACAAACCAGTAGCAATGGCGTCAAAATCGTTAGACATAGCACAAACCAGCTACGTGGTCATAGAAAAAGAACTCCTTGCAATTTGTTTCGGGTGTAAGAAATTTCATCAGTACATCTTTGGAAAACAAATAACAATCGAAACAGATCATAAGCCGCTAGTTGCAATAATGGATAAACCAATACACATGCTATCTGCTAGGATGGAGAGAATGAGACTCAGGTTGCAAAATTACAATGTTGTGCTAATGTATGTTAAAGGTACCAACATGTACCTTGCAGATGCCCTCTCGAGAGCTCATTCAACAACCATCCAGCCGAATGATTTATTCGACTCAAATCTAGCTGTCGCGCAGATCGATGTGGCACCACACATGCTCCAAACAATTGCAAGTGAGACTAAAATAGACGATACCCTAATTGAAATAATTCGGCTGACACAACAAGGTTGGCCTATCGATAAAAAGAAGATACATGTGTTAGCAAAACCTTTCTTCACATTCAAAGACAGTATAACCTATGTCGACAATTTACTATTTAAGGAAAACCAAATAATAATTCCGTTAAAACTGCAACAAGATATGTTAAGCTTGATACATGAATCGCACCTGGGCATTGTAAAATGTAAGGAGTTAGCACGTGACAACATTTTTTGGCCAGGAATATCAAAACCAATAGAAGATGTAGTGTCAAGATGCCCAAATTGTCAATCATTGCGAAACAGATTACACGCAGAACCGCTGATACCCCACCCAATACCCCAGCTACCTTTTCAGAAGATAGGCATAGATCTATTCCAGATAAATGGAAAAAGTTTCATTATCGTAGTTGATTACTACTCCAAATACCCTGAGGTGGTAGAATTAATCTCAACAACCAGTACAGCCACTATTACTGTATTAAAACAAATATTCTGCCGTTTCGGTATACCGGAAATCGTCATGTCAGACAATGGTCCACAGTTCCAAAGCACTCCATACAAAGAATTTGCAGAAAATTATGGCTTCCAGAGGATATTTTCCAACCCGCTGCATGCACAAAGTAACGGTTTAGCCGAAAGATACGTACAAACAATAAAGAACATTATAAAGAAAGCCACAAATGAAAACAAAGACTACAACATTGCACTGTTAAATTACAGAAACACACCTCTAACTAACATAAATGTATCTCCAGCGCAATTGCTATTCAGTAGAAGTCTAAGATCCAAGTTGCCAACAACAATGAAACATTTAAAACCACAAGTGCAACGATCTAAGGCAGAACAATTGAAGAAGATTCAACAATCACAAAAACTATATTATGACAAACACACTGGCTTTCAACATGCCAGATTGCAAACAAAAGATCGGGTCAAATATGTGAATCACGAAGGCCAATGGAAAACAGGGATGATAGTACAAACTAACA
Source organism: Branchipolynoe longqiensis (assembly GCA_030323885.1). Classification (NCBI taxonomy): domain Eukaryota; kingdom Metazoa; phylum Annelida; class Polychaeta; order Phyllodocida; family Polynoidae; genus Branchipolynoe; species Branchipolynoe longqiensis. The sequence continues at coordinate 58,916,919 of CM059189.1, forward strand.
CACCCGGACCATGAGACTACAAAATCAAAAATGTCGAAAATAACATATTGCAAAGAAATCGTAAATACATTTTCAAAATACCCGATGAACAAAAACAACCACAGTCACGCAACACTACACCAATAAACAAACCCACGAAACCGCGTACAGACAAACAACCAAGAAATGCGAATACACCTGATAGGCATAACTATACCACTCGATATGGTCGAGTGGTACACCCAGTAGTAAGATTCAAAAGTAATTAAATCGCGGGTACCGGCAGCTCAACATGTAACCAGCACAGCAATAATCATGTCCCATTGGCAGGGCACAAAACATGATGTAACATGGCAGGACGAAACCATTGAACAATGTCCAGATTGTAAATATCAATGTTCAACCCAAGTGGACAGAATAAGAAAAACAATTAAAATTAAGATACATAATCAACCCTACCTTGCGGTTAATTACCAAACACAATGTTACGTTATAATTGGCTTACCACCCTGTTAGATTTAAGTCTTATAAAAAAATTTTTTTTTTTTAAAAGGGGAGATGTAATATGTATATATAAGTAAGGACTGGGGATACACCCACAGCGGGAACCCCGAGTGACGTCAGGAGGGTGGTGGACTAAATAAACCAGTAGGAACTAACCTTTGCCGTGTGCAGTCCTTTGTGTGTCTTCTCCCCGACTACGGCCTATGCGTAGCATATGCGTAGCATATGCGTAGCATATGGCGGTGTATGCCGACGTATATGACGTAACGCACCTACGCCGCCGTACGCTCCCGCAAAAAACCTTAATGTGACAGCCCCTTTAGTTATGTCGAAGCACATGGTAACACCAGGGCCGCGTTCAGGCTCCGTCTCGGAGGCGCCTCGGAGGCGCCCGTGACGTCAGGCTAGTCTGAACAACAATAGCAGTTGGTCGCCTCGAAAATGGCCGCCCCCACAGGCGGCGGCCATTTGCAATGGACAAGCTGTGCTGTGATTGGCTGAAACAACTGGATACGGCGGCCATTTTCGAGACGCTTTTTGTCTCTACTATGAAAAGGGAGGCGTCGCCGAGACGTCGCCGAGATGGACCCTGAACGCAAATAGAGCAAAAAGCATCGCCGAGACGTCGCCGAGGCGCCTCCGAGACGGACCCTGAACGCGGCCCTGGTGTTTATAAAATATCATGTGTTGGGGGCAAACTGCGTGGTTGTTGGCTCAGTGAGTGGCTGGCTTGTGGGTGGTTCTACGTCGCCGGCTAAGAGCCTGAAGAAGCCAGGAGGAGGAGGAGGTGGTGGTTTATGGGATGGGGCTGGGTCGAGGCTGAAAGGAAGGACGTGTTTATTTAGGGAGCGGTCTGCGCGCGCACCCGGACACGCGCATATATATGATGCGCGCGCAGGTAATGCCGTTCTGATTAAACATGAATGAAGGGTGAGTGATTGCGCTATTAAGCACTGGGGCGGGGTGGATGTGGAAGGAAGGGGGGGGGGGGGCGCGGGAGGGATAGTGAGAGTGTGAGTGAGGGGTGGTTGTGGGCAGAGAATGGTGGAGGGAATGGAGAAGAGGGAGGGTGTGTGAGGGATAGATAGTGACGGTGTGAAAGAAGGGGTGGGAGAAGGGGAGAGAATGATGGAGGGAATGGAGGGAGGGAAGGGGAGGGTGTGAGTGAGGGATAGTGAAGGTCTGAGTGACTGGGGGAGGAGGGGAGGGAATGATGGAGGGAATGGGGGAGGGAAGGGAGGGTGTGAGTGAGGGATAGTGACGGTGTGAGTGACTGGGGGAGAAGGGGAGGGAATGATGGAGGGAATGGGGGAGGGAAGGGGAGGGGTGAGTGAGGGATAGTGACGGTGTGAGTGACTGGGGGAGAAGGGGAGGAATGATTGAGGGAATGGAAGGAGGAAGGGGAGGGGGTGAGTGAGGGATAGTGAGGTGTGAGTGACTGGGGGAGAAGGAGGGAATGATGGAGGGGGGGAGGGGGGAGGGGAGAGTGAGGTGTGAGGGGGGGGGGGAGAGAATGATGGAGGGAATGGAGGGAGGGAAGGGGAGGGTGTGAGTGGGATAGTGAAGGTGTGAGTGACTGGGGGATGAGGAGAGAATGATGGAGGGAATGGGGGAGGGAAGGGGAGGGTGTGAGTGAGGGATAGTGAAGGTGTGAGTGACTGGGGGAAGGGAGGAAGGGAATGGAGGGAGGAAGGGGAGGGTGTGAGTGAGGGAGTAGGGAGTGATGGGAGAGAATGATGGAGGGAATGGAGGGAGGGAGGGGAAGTGAGGGATAGGAAGTGAGGGATGGGCTGGAGGGTGAGAGACTGAAGGTGTGAGTAAGGGGAGGGAATGATGGAGGGAATGGAGGGAGGGAAGGGGAGGGTGTGAGTGAGGATAGTGAAGGTGTGAGTGACTGGGGGGGAGGGGAGGGAATGATGGAGGGAATGGGGGAGGGAGGGAGGGTGTGAGTGAGGGATAGTGAAGGTGTGAGTGACTGGGGGGGATGAGGAGGGAATGATGCAGGGATGGAGTGGAGGGAGGGGGGTCTGAGGGGGGCTAGTGAAGGTGTGGGTGACTGGGGGGGATGAGGGGAATGATGCAGGGATGGAGTGGAGGGAGGGGGGTCTGAGGGAGGGCTAGTGAAGGTGTGGGTGGAGAGGAGCGATAATGAAAGAGAGAATGGAGGGGAGGGAGGATGGGTGAGTGAAGGAGAGAGAAAGGAGAGTCAGGGGTCAGGGAGGAAGGGTGATGGTGTGAGTGAGGGAGTGAGGGATGGAAGGGGGGGGGAAGGAGGGTGAGGGTGTGAGGGTGTGAGGGAGGGAGCGAGGGAGCGATAGAGAGATAGTGAAAGGTGAGGGAGGAAGGGTGAGGGTGGGAGGAAGGGGGGAATGGAGGGAGAGCGGGTCAGCGCGTGAGGGAAGGAGGGCGGGAGTGAGGGTGTGAGGGAGAGAGGGAGAGAATGAGGGGGAGAAGGAGGGAGGGTCAATGGAGAGGGGGGAGTATGAGGGTGAGAGGTGAGGGAGTGAGGGTTTTTGGAAGGGGATAGTTCAGCGCCGGGCGGCGAAGAATGCCGTAGGGTGAGTTAAGATGTGGTACGCGGCGGGAGGCGGCGCTTGTAAATGTAAGGTAGTATAAGGATAATTTGACCGGAAGTGTGGTTAAGCTGCATGCCAAATGAATACATAACAATGGTATGATCGCATCCGTTATTTATTTTCGCATATATGCAGCATCTGAACTCTTCATATATATATATATATATATATATATATGTATATATATATATATATATATACGATGTATATACTGATGTAAGCGAATATGCACAGTGCTTCCCCCACAGGCTATGGCTGGAACTCACTGGTTAGTTCGCCGCCTTACCGCCAGGCACGCCCTGCCGCTATATACGCCATGGGCAATAGCTGGGTATCTTAGTTCCTCTCAGCTAGTCGCTATAGCTGTTTCCTTCACTCTAAAACACCTACTATCTTCTAAAACACCTACAATTCTACTTCCATCTTACTTCTACTGCCAAGGGCCTTCTGCGCGTTCGGAGACACTTTGATCCTGGATACATGTGCGTACTACGTTGCTTAATACAGTGCATCGAGGCGGCGAAGCAGTTAGGCAGTGTAGCCTGTCCCTATGCTCTCAAAAACCGTTAGCCCGTTCAAAAGACCTTACAAAGACACTTTGATCCTGTACTACATTGCTTAATACAGTGCATCTACAGCAGCAGCTTGTGAAAGTTCACCACAAACCTTGGCACTTACATGTACATGTTGTGACATTTCACCACATACTGTGACACCTACATGTACAATTTCTGACAGTTACCCTACTTCCATCTTGCTTAAACTATCAAGGAGCCATACAGGAAATTTATACGTGTTATACCAAGGGCCTACTGTGCGTTCTGCAGCCTCAGACATAATGAGCCTGTCAACGAAGCCTGTCCGACACGTTCGTCTGTGCGGCGCACTACATGATGCTGTACAAATTCCGTAATGGACAAGATGGTGGAGGGCGGGAAACCAGTGATAGTCAAGACTGAAAAGCCGTCGGCCCAAACACCGGATTAGGACTTAATAAACATCGAGGAGCGAGAATTGCCTAAATGGATCGAAGCTCTTAATCGATGCAAGCACTTGGCAGAGCTGGAGAAGACCAAGCGTGATCTTGAAGAAGATGTGAGGAAACTGTCCATGGGCCACACTTCGTGGACGACTGATCAGAGCACAAGCAGCAAGCGATCCTGGGGATGGAGCACTAGGCGACACTCACCTTCGCCTGAACGGAGGAGACGCTGCTGTCATCACCAAGGGTCCAGCTCGTCCTCATCCGACAACTGGCCCGTCAGCCGTGAAAGGATAGCCAGAAGTAAGTGGTCTTTACATCATCATGTAGAGGACGAAAAGGACGTAAAAAAAAACTCAATCCTTTTGAACTGGGTGGTCGTTAACTGGGTGGTCGCTTCAAAAGAAATGGATGGCGAAAAACTTCTCCACATTCTAAAACATTTAGGATACATTGCGGGGAAGGCAAAGTCCGGTATCTTCATCAAAAAGACTCATATCAATTATGACCGGGCAATCCGGAATCTTCCTGTCTTCAATGGTTACAAGGCCTTCTCCTCAGGTAACCCTGAGGTTGCCTTGAAATATTACGCATTTGTGTACATGCGGAAGCAGGGGGGCGGCAGCAAGCACATCGGCATTGAGGGGCAGTCCTAGTCGTTCCAGGTGACTGTATACCAAGGAGGGGAAAAAACCCTGTTTTTCATTTAATAAGGACCATGGGTGAAGTAGGGACGATCGCACATGCAACTGCGGACACTGGTGTTCCCTTTGCAGTAGCAAAGCGCACATCAGGAGTAAGTGCCCTAAAGATTAGGGGGTCTGTCAGCGGGTCGGCGAGGCGTGTCCCAGTACTGTTTCCGGGGATCACTATGCTAATGTCAAGTTAGATTCTCACGTCAAGGTAAATTGTGTTGCCTACTTGACTCCAGCTCCCCTGACTGACTTTTTCGCCCCCCCAATCCCCAGACTATGTGTGTCCGGGTAACTTGTGTAATGAATCTAATGTGTGTAGGAAATGTGATGACTGCCATTTGCCTTCCAGGCCTATTAATGTTGAAAATGTTTGTCCAGCTTATAATATTTCTGAATGCCCGGCCGACTGAGCACCAGATAATAGCACAAAACTCTTCCCAGATGTGTTCTGACAACTGTCGGTCAGTTCACATCTGATGCCCCTCTCAAACAAACTCATAAGGAAGAAAGGGAAGACAAGTCACAAAAGATTGACAGTGAAGAAGTTGTGCTTTATTGGCATCAACTCCTGTTCGCTTACTAGTGACCTATCACCCTGACCCCTTACCTTCTGTCCACACCAAGCCTCATTACTCTATTTAGGATGTATCAGAATCAGTGCCTACAGCCCATTGAACCGGAGTCCCATGGTTGTTGCACACAGCTCAGTTTGTATATATGAAAGGTGGTAGCATCAGACAGAGTGTCTGGGTACCTGCCCAAGGGAGAGTGTGTCTCACGCAAGAATCAGGAGTAGAGTGTGCTGCCCAGTGTGTCTGGAGCAGTGTCTAAAATAATCAATATCAAAGTGAGGCTAGTGTGGTCACGTGGGGCACGGGGGTGAAGGGGACTGGACCTCCCACAGCCAGCCAATCAGGCACCCTCCACAGCCTGGGAGGCGATGCCCCCCCCCCCCACGGGCAGCAGTCACCCAACCCAGCTGCAGGTGGTGTACATAATGTATGCAGTATGACTGGTGCGCTGGCCCATCGGCCATGTGGTAACAGGTAGTTGCAGACAGTTACAATAAAATAAATTGATTAAAAATGTCCTTTTCCCCCACTTGCATCCTTTCTGGTGCATAGCGCATAACATTTCACCAAACATTAACTGTCTCTTATATAGGAACATCTCGTCATAATCTCGTGCACTATGTACTAACATATATCTCCCATAGTCTAATATAATATGTCACACAGCGAGTGGGGCACCACTGCTTTTCTATTACATAACCTTGGTCCCCACTCTGTCGCACAAGGATAATAATGCTCTCTCCCAATATATAATTCCGAACCGAAAATCTGTATATTTTTACAAGCTGTTCAGACCCCCAATTGTGTATGCGATGATGAAATTGTTGGCCCCCCAAAATTGTGGAGTCATACTATTGACTATAGCAGTGATGTCTCCGTTGCCGGTGTTCTTGGCCCTAACCGTCCTGCTACCATTGCTAATCCGCCGGCCGAGGCCTTGAACCGTGGAACCGTGGAACCGTGGAACCGTGGAACCGTGGAACTGTGGAACCACTACACGTGCCATGCCATGATGCCCTGTAATTGTCAGCGACTGGTTCTCTATTGTCATGGTGGATGGTAATTTCCATGTAACCGCTTCTGATGCAATCAACCATTCAGGTGAACTCATTAAATTGGTAGTAACTATGTCATGTGTTAATGCCAGCTGTACCTGTATACACTACACAGGCCCAAACAGGGCGCAGCTAAAACCCTGCTGCGCCATTCGCGACTGCTTCATCGTAGGCGAAGTAGATCATGACTGGGAATTTGTTATATATGGCTGTATTTTTGGTTTTAAAGTCATAAATCCAAGTTGCCCTGCTAACTATCGGGCCGCAGCCAAACTCCCCCTAGCTGATGCAGAGAAAGTCTTTATTGATAGAAAACTCTGTGCAGAGCTCAGCTGCGGCTATATTTCCCGCGCTGATGCCTCTCGTATCTGCAGCCATAACATATGTGCAGTCCCTAAGGTGAGTGGTGAAGGCCTCTGTTCAATAATTGATTGTAGTAAGCCAGCAGATAGGTCTGTCAATAACTATGTCAACAATGTTGCCCAGACTTTCTCTTACCAGGGTGTAAATGATTTGGTCGACCAGATTGAGCGCAATGATTTTCTCGCTATGATAGACATTAAAGATGCCTAATGGGCCGTTAGCATACACCCTTCCGACCGCCCACGCCAAGCTATAGGTTGGGACTTTGGAATGGGTAAAGGTCCTGAGGTTTTCTTTGACAATCACCTATGCATGGGCCTTTCTTCAAGCCCTTTTATTTTTAATCGTATTTCTGATTTTGTTATGCGCTGTGCCAAGCGAGAGGGTGTCGATAGAGCAGTTAACTACTTAGATGACTTTGCCGTACTTGGCTCTTCCTTCAATAATTGCCTAATGAATCAATTAATAATTGCCGCTATTTTGCGCAGAATCAGCGTATATTTAAGTTATCCTAAATTCCTAGCACCAGCCCAGTGTACCCATTTCCTGGGCATCAAAATTGAGTGTCGGCCTGCAGCTTCATCTGCTGCATGACGAGATTCATGAACTAAAGACACAACTCTCCCTTTTCCTTTGCAAGCACAAGGCGTCTCGAAAGGACCTGGAGAGGTTGGCCGGTCGCCTCGCTCACTGCGCGACAGTCGTCCGTGGGGGTCGCTCCTTCTTCACGAGGATCTACGATGCGATTCGGCAGCTGAAGAAGCTGTACCATAAATTCAGGCTGAATGATGAGTTTAAGTCTGAGCTCCGCTGGTGGCTCGACTATGTTGAAACCTTCAACGGTTACGCTAAGCTTCTCGGCTCTCATGCAGCTGCCATCTCTGTGTACAGTGATGCCTCCAATTGGGGCTTCGGAGCGTCCCATGCGGACGACTGGCTCATTGGCTACTTTAGCACTGGGGAGGGTGCTCTTGAGTCCGAGGTCGGACATCATCATGCTGACTCTGGAGGAGTTTGCACTGAAATGCATATTAATCTAAAGGAGATGTGGGCAGTGGTCGCTGCTGCCCGCAGATGGGGGCCACCTGTGGCAAGATAGGCATGTTCTCTTTGTCACTGACAACAACACTGTGTGGGCGGCACTGACCACTGGCCCCTGTGTTAATAAACAGATTATGAAATAGGTTAAGGAGCTTTTCTGAGTATTTATCCGCTATAACTTTGACGTTAAATCTGTTTATATAAGAACTAACGATAATATAACTTGTGATGCCCTAAGCAGATGGCGCGATCAGGCTAGTAGGAACCACATTAGTCAAGTTGACAGCTCCCGGCATATGTGTGTGCACATATCTTTGCATAACTCTATTCATAACTCTTCTCTTTTCAGGTTTAGCTGAGCTGGAGGGGGAGGTCAGGGTCATTTGCGACCAGTTTTACTCCTCTAATTCGAGAGCTATGCGATCGATGCAGGTGCGCAAATACCTCTCCTTCATTGAAGAGTTTGGCGGCTTGCTCTCGCCTCTACCCTGCCCCTCCCCCAGGTCGCTATGTACGTTGCTTGGCTTTCATGTTCCTTAAAATATTCCTATATTACCAACTACGATAGCACCCTAAATTTCTTCCTGAAGTCAGAGGGCTACCCTCCAGTTGATTTCGCTTCTCACCAGGTTAGAACCATTTTGGGTGGGGCTAAGCGGGTTCTTGGATGCGCAGTCAAGCAGGCTGCCCCGCTACTGCCCAGGAAGTTGCTAATGATATTCGACCTAATGTCTGACCGAGAGGGCCACGTGAGCACTAGAGCCGCAATTCTAACTGGGTTTCAGGTTCTTCTTCGGAAATGCCAACTTACTGACTCTGAGTCAGTCCTCAGGGGTTCGGATTTTGTCTTCTATAAGTGGGGCATGGTGCTTTCCGTAAGAAGATCCAAGACCATTCAGTTTGCTGAATGGGAGTTGCTCATTCCTGTGGCCAGAGTCCCAAACCGCGTGCTATATGCGGTATTTTGGGTCGAGAAACATTTTGAGCAGGTCAAGGCCACTGGAGACTCTTCTGCCTTCCAAATTCCTTCCCCGGCGGGGGAGTTCCGGCCTTTAGACTATGTTACTCTTCAGGCAACCATTAAAATCTTCTCCTCTGAGGATGGCCTTGATGCTAGTGCCTTCTCTTGCCACTCTTTTCACAGGGGGGGGGTGTACCTTTCTCGCCCTCCAGGGCGCTACTATCGACGAGATTAAGGTCTGTGGAGACTGGTCATCTGATTGCATGTATAAATACATCTCGCGCCCCCTATCGAAGCATATTGTTGCTGACCTCAGAGTGGCTTCGGCCCTTAGTAATGCTATGTAGTTACTTCCTTCTTCTGTCTAGGCGTGTCTGCGACTATGGTAGTTGAGCCCAGCCAGGTACATTGTTTGCCTGTAATCACTTTCCTAATAAATAATATACCCACCACTCAGCCTCCTCGTGCTATTCTTACACCTACGTATATACAACGTATATACTGATGTAAGCGAATACGCAATGTGCTTCCCCCGGCGGCTATGGCTGGAACTCGCTGGTTAGTTCGCCACCTTACCGCCGGGCGCACCCTGCCGCTATATACGCCATGGGCGATAGCTGGGCATCTTAGTTCCTCTCAGCTAGTCGCTATAGCTGTTTCCTTTGCTCTAAAATTGATTATTTTTACTATTTAATTTTCTTTATTCTACCTACTCATTCACTTTGTTCTCTTCTATTGGTAGGGCAGTTGAGCCCAGCCAGGTGCATTGTTTGACTGCAATCACTTTCCTAATAAATAATGTACCCACCACTCAGCCTCCCCATGCTATTCTTACATATATATATATATATATATTATATATATATATATATATATATATATATATATATATATATATATATATATATGAAGAGTTCAGATGCTGAAACCGCATAAAAGCTAACCCCCAAAGTTGAATTAAAATAAAAGATGTTTACCTGAGGGTAATCTTAATTCTCACTAATTCCACTTTTCTTGTGATGAAACAGTTATGGAGCAGTGGGGGGAAAATATGAATGCAAAGAATTAAGGTTTGACTTCAATGTTTATCTAAAACGTTTTATTGGTGTTTAAGGGGTTTTACGCCTGGACTCCTCATATATATATATATATACACTGCATATACCATTATGCGAAAATAAATAGCGGATGCAATGATAATGAGGTTGGGGAGGGCGGAAGGATGGCGTGCTGCATACGATAGAAGGAAGGTAGGCAGTAAGTGATGGGTAAATGGAGGATGAAGATATTATATAGGCAGTGAACCAAGAATGGAGGCGATGGAGGCGTATATGGGCAGAGAAACAAGAAGGCAACAGATTGGGAAGGTAGTGGGCTGGAGGAACCCGTTGTGTATATATCAGTATATAGCCATATATGAAATCAAGTAAATATGTGTATTATCCATCCATATATGATGACATATGTGATGATATATATATTATATATTATATATAGTCATATTTATATGTTGATGATGCCTACTGCATAATTATATACTACTATAATTACTACGGATGGAATCTGTGGGTGGAGTGGGCTTGGTGGCGTTTTACGTCCTGCATGTAATAAACCTATGCATGTTATATACAAATGTGTGTTATATACATATGCAGGTTATATACCTATGCATGTTATATACAATTTTACAAATGCATGTTACATGAATGTTATATAGCCATCATATATACCAATGCATGGTATATACCAATGCATTTGATATGCACATGCGTGTTATATGCATGTGCATATTACATACATATGTGTGTTGTGCACATGTATATATGCATGTCATATAGCAATGCATATTATATACATATGCACATTATATTCATAATCATATACATGTTACATACATATATATTACATACATATGCATATTACATACATATGCATGTTATATGCCAATGCATGTTACAAACATGTGAATGTTACGTACATGTGCATGCTATATATCAATGCATGTTGCATACATATGTATGTTATATACCAATCATGTTACATACATATGCATGTTACAAGCATATACATGTTATATACACATTCCTGTTAATGTTATATATCAATGCATGCTATTATATACATATGCATGTTACATACATATGCATGTCACATGCATATACACATATATACATATTCCTGTTATATATCAATGCATGCTATATACATATGCATGTTGCACACACATTGTGGTTCATGATGTACAAACTTATGGACGTGGCTGAACCTGGCGGCGTGGCGTTGACACTAATTAATAGTAGCACGCCCGGCGGTGAGGCCTCACCTTTCCCCGGCTGCCCCGGGGTTCGTGCCGTTGTTGCCGGGCGCCCTCACCCCGCCGCTCGCCGCGCCCCCCTCTGGGCCTCGTCCCCCCGCCCCGGCTCCTCCTCCCCGGGCCGCCATGATTTCCCCCCGGGACGCATTGCCGGCTATATTGCCTTTGTAGCTCCCTGTTTAGGTTGCCGAACCTGCCGCCAGGAGGCAATTTGCAGCTGGCCTTCAGCTGGTGTCGCACTACCCGCCGGTGGCGCCGTCTGGTGACGGCGGCCCGGCGCGCTGTGCATGCCGGGAGTAGTGCAGGCGACCACAGGCTGTGCAGGCGACCACAGCAAGAAGTGTAGCATGTAGCAGTGTGTTTGCATATAATGATATGCATATAATGAACTAAAGACACAACTCTCTCTTTTCCTTTGCAAGCACAAAGCTCGTTGGACGAGTGCGCAAATTGCTCAAGGCGAGTAGACACGCCCACTTCATATATATATAAATATATATATTTTTATAAATCCTCTGGTACGACTGACACTTGTCGATACCTGTTGGAGGTAAGGTGGGCTGCAGGTGGTGCCACCTGTCAAGTGTGGGGTCTTACGGAGTATAATAATCGGCAATATCAATAATATCAGTAATATCAATTAATATCAATAATTAGAAACAATTCCCTTCCATATTGTTATACTCGCACAATGCGTTATACATCACATATATACACATATATTTAGTTGGATATAGAAGTTTTACATCCTGGCAACATCTAAGGTCATGTCAGGATGGGTACCGACTTGTGATAGTACACACTCATGGTGACATTATAGTGCTGGCCGGGCCTCCAGCACCATGACCTGATATCCCACTCAGTAACATTATCCTGTCACTGAGCCAACCTGGTCTCCAAGTGGGGCAACACATTCAAGTCGCCATGAGTGTGCACTGTCACAAGTCGGTGTCCGTCCTGATATGACCTTAGATGAAGCCGGGATGCAAAACTCCAACAACCAATCAATCTTGTATTATAAAATAATGATTAAATATAATTATTGACTGACGATTGCATGACTCCCAAGAACAGCCGGTAATGTGTTAGTGTGTTATAACTTGTGAAAGGGATACCAAACACAAACAAGTACAGATAGATTTGTTCTGATTACTTGGTACATGCCCCAGAAATAGAACTTGGCTGGTGACTAATACTGCTGTTTGGAATTCTGCTCGACGAGATTAATACTTAATGGGCATGTAAGAATGTTAAAAAACTAAACACGCACGGTGTCCAATAACGTCGGCGTGATCAATTTAGCGACCGGACGTGATAGCCGGATCGGTAGAGCGCAGGGTGGAATATCAGGAGGGTAATTCCTGGTCGAGTCAAACCTATGACCTACAAAATTGATATATGTTGCTACCTAGCCTGGGGCTTTGCATTACTAGGATAGGGCAATGACTGGTGAACTTAGTATCAGGATAATAACTGAGTGGGAATTTGGGTTATGGTGCTGGCCTTGTGGTCTCCCATTGGGGAAGCAATATAAAGTTACCATGAGTGTGCACTGTCACAAGTCGGTTACCTGTCCTCATGTGACCTTAAATGTTGTCAAGACATCAACTCAAACAAACAAACTTCAACTTAGCGTCAACATAAAGCTGTATGTGGACCATGTTATTTCTGGGTTGTTGCTTTGTTTTTCACACATGATCTGTGAAGTGATCATATTTGTTTTCACAAAGTCACATCAATGACATGTTGGTTGTCAGTCAGAATTGATCAGGACAGCAGCTCTCCGATTGTCTTTAAATTTGCATAATACCACAAGCAATTGCTTAGATTTGATCCTACATATTCAACTTAGATATTGGTGCAGTTATTCAGCATTTATTGGTGCATAACATGCATATTTAAATAACATAATCCGATGGTTTTGAGTTTCTGCGATTTCACTTAGATATACATGTATTAATATTGCGTTGATCGTCGTAATGTCCCTTATTTTATTATAAATTATTAACCTTGGAAATATTTGAAATCGTAAACATGAAAAACAACTCAGGTCGCCAGCACCACGACCCGATATCCCACTCAGTCACTGACACTGAGCTAACCATTCCTTGGTCTATCATATTAATGCCGAGCACCAGGTTATGAAGCGACAATTATCAACTTTTTACATCATTGGTTTGACTCGACTGGGAATTGAATTCCCGATCTCCCGCACATGAGGCTTACGCTCTCACGATTCGGCCACCACGCCCGATCCGTCTATTATGAAGATCACTCTAACTAAGCTGATTATATAATGATTAACATAATATATCTTATTTTTAATATGATAGAAACACGAAATAATCACATTGTGCATCAGTGGAGTAGTATTCAGGCGCGATGAGTGCGTATAGTGTCACAAGTTGGTATTTGTACTGACATTACTATTGATGCTTCTAGACCGCAACCCCCACCCCTCACCCCCAACAAAACAAGGAAATATTGCTTGTGGAACAGGTCGGGTAACTGTTAGTACAAAGAGCCTTCACTGGGGTCGGCCATTGTGACCTTTCTCGAACAACGCCTACAGTGGGAACTCCCTTAAGGACCATCTCGTTCAAATTATATGAAAACCAGTAAAAGAAAATATTAACAGGCACATATGTCTAATGGTGAAAACAAGCCTATTCAGGCTTATCCATGATAGGCAGTATAAATCTTCAACAACAATATCCATATTTATGCGAAATTAATTGACTATTTTCATCGCATTCAATTCTCGATGTGTCTGATATCTGCTTAACATTTTGAAAAGTTTGTGTATCTCAGAACAATTGATGGTATTAAAGTCTATGCTGTTAGATTAAATTGAAATAGTTGTCAGAGAACTTCTACACATATTCTTTAGATATATCAACTATCTACTTCCAAAATCACTTGTTGGGCTCAGTAACGGAAATATCACACAAGAAGACACAATATTTTACTCACATGGTTTAATCCAAAACTAAAGTTGCTACAGGCACATGTACATAGTCTGGGCTGGCTGGTAGTGGTGGTGAGAGAGAGTGCACACATGCCATGCACCCTTATTTATAGGTTTAAATCCGGGTACTAGTCAGGAGACCCCAGGCTGTACCCGGCAGGCCCTTGGCTGGACAGTATCAATGCAACCAGGTACCAGTCAGGTGACCCTAGCCTGCACCCGGCAGGCCCTTGGCCACAGAGTACCAATGCAACCAGGTACCAGTCAGGTGACCCAGCCTGTACCCGGCAGGCCCTTGCCTGAAGAGTACCAATGCAACCAGGTACCAGTCAGGTGACCCAGCCTGTACCCGGCAGGTCCTTGTCTTCAGAGCACCAATGCAACCAGGTACCAGTCAGGTGACCCAGCCTGTGCCAGGCAGGCCCTTGCCTTCAGAGCACTAAATAAAAACCACCCCAAAATTCCCAAATATTTTAAAATTTGGTACCTATATGTGGTGTTCATAGTTTAAAGAAAAATCACAAAAGGTCGACTTGATGAGTTTTATCCGGTGGCAATATATATGCATGGATACCTGAGAGATTCGGACTCATGCTATTGACAGGTTCCTTTGTTTCTTTCTTGGGGTTTTACATCCTGGCAACATCAATGGTCGTATCAGGATGGGCACTGATTTGTGTCAGTGTGCCCTGATGGCAACTTTATAGTGCTGCCCAACTGGGAGACCAGGCTGCCAGTACCATGACCGAATTTCATACTCAGTCACATTATCCTGATACTGAGCCCACCAGTCCTTGCCTGATCTTAATAATGATGAGCGCCAGGCTACTTGTAGCGACAAGTACCCATTTTGTAAGTCACTGCTTTGATTCTGCTGGGAAATGAAGTTCCATCCTTCCACACGGGAACCCTGCACTCAACCAATTGGGCCACCAAGGTTAGAATAGGAAATGACTTGTTACTGTCCAGCCAGGTACCAATCTATATTTATATATAGGCCCTTATATACATACACGGTAAACCCTCTCAAAATCGACCTATCATGGGACCGACTTTAAATTATCCATTTAGGCAGGTGGAAGGTTTAGGGAGTTAGAATATTGTTACAAGGGTATTGTATGGGCAATCGTTTGGGACCCAAATAAAGCGATCGATATGGGGTGGGGGGGGGGGGGGGTCGATCTGTGGAGGTGGTCAGTTAAAGAGGCTTTACTATATATATATATATATATATATATATATATATATATATATCAATAATGAAAATTAATGAAAACATTAATAGATGATAGTTTGTGTTTGTTTTTTTATTAATAATTGTAAATAAATACAGTGGATTATTGACTTAATATTCCTCGCCCTCCTCTTCACCTTCGCCTTCAACAGAGTCGACTCCAACCTCTTCATAGTCTTTCTCCAGAGCAGCCAAATCTTCACGGGCCTCAGAGAACTCGCCTTCCTCCATACCCTCTCCCACATACCAGTGGACAAAGGCACGCTTGGCATACATGAGGTCAAACTTGTGGTCAAGACGAGCCCAGGCCTCAGCAATGGCTGTTGTGTTGCTCAACATGCAAACAGCCCGCTGCACCTTGGCCAGATCACCACCGGGGACAACAGTGGGTGGCTGATAGTTGATGCCGACCTTGAATCCTGTGGGGCACCAGTCAACAAACTGGATGGTACGCTTGGTCTTGATGGTGGCAATGGCAGCATTGACATCCTTAGGGACAACATCACCACGGTACAGCATGCAGCAAGCCATGTACTTTCCATGGCGTGGGTCACATTTCACCATCTATAAATCCAAGATGGGATAAAGTTGAAGTTGGTGACAAAGGGAACCATGTTCATTTTCTCAGTGAATCTCTATGCAATATATCATTCCCCACATTGTAATCATAATTTCTCATGACATCATAATTAAAATAGGTAAATATATTTTTCTCGACGGAATTAATATTTTCATGTTAAGAAGAGTGGAAATTGAGTGCTATTTGAAAGAAAACTTTAGCTTTGATTAATGTTCTGGTAGACGTATCAGTATAAAGCTTATTAAAACTAATTAATGAGATAATCTATGCTTAGTAATAATAATTCAAACCATTCTGCCACAAATATATTATATTGTTTAAATATGAAATATCAATACAAATAATAGACAAATAAAATATACTGACCTGGTTGGCAGGCTCAAAGCAGGCATTGGTGATCTCAGCAACTGAGAGCTGCTCATGATATGCCTTCTCAGCAGAGATCACTGGGGCATAGGTCGCCAAGGGGAAGTGGATGCGTGGGTAGGGCACCAAGTTGGTTTGGAACTCGGTCAGATCAACATTCAGGGCACCATCAAACCTCAGGGAGGCAGTGATTGAGCTGACAATCTGAGAAATCAGTCGGTTCAAGTTAGTGTAGGTTGGGCGTTCAATGTCCAGGTTACGACGGCAGATATCATAGATGGCTTCATTATCAACCATGAAAGCACAGTCAGAATGCTCCAGGGTGGTGTGGGTGGTGAGGATGGAATTGTATGGCTCAACAACAGCAGTGGAGATTTGTGGGGCAGGGTAGATGGCAAACTCCAACTTGGACTTCTTGCCGTAGTCAACAGATAAACGCTCCATTAGTAGAGATGAGAAGCCAGAGCCAGTGCCACCACCGAAGGAGTGGAAGATGAGGAAGCCTTGCAGCCCTGTGCACTGATCAGACAGCTTACGGATCCGGTCAAGAACCAGGTCAACAATCTCTTTGCCAATGGTGTAGTGACCACGAGCATAGTTGTTTGCAGCATCTTCCTTGCCAGTGATGAGTTGCTCAGGGTGGAAGAGTTGTCGGTAAGTTCCAGTGCGAACCTCATCTAAGTGAATTAAAAGTGTTATTAAAATCTTTTATCAAGCATAAAATCTGAATGGGAAATTTAGAATTGAGATCATTAGATTTCAGTCAAATGAATTATTGCAGTTGTACAAATATAGCATTTGAAGCCACATTTTATTACTTCAATGAATGATTAGGACACTCTTCTTGGGAAGTAAAGATCTATTAAAAAATGTTGGTGTTTGACAAATGAGTATTGTCACTATGGATAATGACTCTTGTCATGCCATCCGTAAAGTAGATCAAAACCATGTCCTCTAACAAATCAAGTTCTACTATTACGATCAATATTGCTTCACTCATGACATTGTATTCTTGGGAATATTAGACTGGAAAACATTGTTCTAAATGTGTAATACATTATTGTTTATTATATCATATGATATTTAAGAAGGCATAGTGAACATCTACAAATGAACACATACCGACAACAGTTGGCTCCAGGTCAACAAAGACAGCACGGGGGACATGCTTGCCAGCACCAGTCTCACTGAAGAAGGTGTTGAACGAATCATCTCCACCCCCGATTGTCTTGTCACTGGGCATCTGGCCATCAGGCTGGATGCCGTGCTCCAGGCAGTAGAGTTCCCAGCAGGCATTGCCAATTTGGACACCAGCCTGGCCAATATGGATGGAGATGCACTCGCGCTGGAAGCAGAAATGGTTCACACTTAAAACAGTTTGCACTCAAATAGAAATGGTTTTATGCGTACCAGTGACAGAATTGCATACAATATTGGTGAATAATCAGTTAGCAGACATAGCTTAAAATGATTTGCTACAACAACTATACAAAACTTCTTAGACCTGAGAGTTTAAACAACATAATCGATAATTCAGATATGTTTCATTCCATATCGTCGAGTACCTAAGTATAAGTAAGGCACACATTGCACACTTTTTCAAATATAATCACTAATATATGAAATTAATCTATAATCCTTAAGACAATATGAAAATATATACCTATTTTAACTTAAAAGTTGGTGCTTGTCGCTACCTAGCCTAGCGCTCTGCATTAATAGGACAGGATAAGGTACGGTGGAATGAGGAAGTCTCCCTGAAATTCCCCCTCCTTAATTAACTAATGTACAAAAATTGCATTTCTGATTGGTGACGGATTAGTGATGGTTTAACACCGTGGCAGTTCTAAGGGCCCGGTTCATGGTGCAAAGTTATTCTGTCAGTTTTGTTAGTCACATTTCTATGCTTCCATTGAAATTTAGCCGAAAATTTTAAATGGTCAGACTTGTGTCAAAAAGACAGCAAAAATAACCTGAGATGCAATTTTGAAGTAGTTAGGTCTATGTTTGTGGTAATGGTCATACGGAACAGAAAGTCCAGCTACAAGGTACTAGTCTATTCCATTATTGACAACATGTGCTTAAAAATCCATATTGACAGGCACACATATTTGGTGAGCAAATGATATGGTATTATACTTCCATGTATATATATGCCCGTCCTGATATGACCTTAGATGTGGGCAGACGTAAAACTCCAATAACCAACCAATCCATGTAATATAATCAACAAAATCTGACCATGTTGATATAGATGTAGGGCTGACAAGAGGCGGACTGAGAACCACTGTGCTGGGTGAAGCGACAAGTGACTGTTCAATCAGGTACCACACATTTATATACCGTATAAGTGACATCACATTGGGGCCACCCATTGGTGCGTTCTGGTCACGTGTCTTCACAACCGAGAATCACTCTCCAAGCACAGACCACTACGAATAAGATGCATGTGGTAGTTGGATTTGTTTTGGTGTGTGCTTGGAGAATGAAGGTTGCCACCTTGGTTCTGAGCTGCAACTATAGCCCAACAAAGTCTGTAGCATATATCTTCAAAAGGAATTAACACTCATGCGGCGCCTTAATGCAATTCGTGCTATTTGTACCATTTTCCCCATTGTAGCAAACATTCGTTTATCTGAAATCGTGCTGACTCTCTGAACAGTTTCAGCCGATTTCTGTAATATTCAAAATATCTACTAATTGGAATGTCTTGGTATTTTACAGGTAAATAGTAATAGGTAGTTGCAATTGATCATTCCGTAATTGTCGGATATATTTTTTGTAGACTTTTCTTCTTTATTTTGTAGACATTTAGGCACTTTTAGTGACAATTTCCATCGATATTCGACAAACACAAATGACCTGCTGACAATAGAAATTGTAGGAACAGTCTGGGCATTACTTGATTGTCTTCCCACTGCCCCTTATAAACAAATAATACGGAATACAACATTATAAGCCCTGGAGCTGATATACAAATAACCTACGGACTGCGCTTTAAGGAAACAAGCACATGTTAGAAAAAGATGTAATGAGATCAGGACATGTTCATTGATAGACAAATTCTGTGGATTAAATTGTAAATATTTTATCATTACTATTTGGGTATATATATATATATATATATATATATTTATATATCGGTATACGGCATGAAACCTGGTAAGGGTATGTGCTTTAAAAAGGATATTGTGTATGGCACCACCTCCAAACCGTGTAAATCAAAGGATTCTATAAATGTGAGGTCGCGGCAATGTAACTTCTTATAAAGTGAAAACAGATTCTTGGTCATATCTAAAGGATTTGGATAAGTAGCTGGCACATGTTTCAGCATTCCCACTAATCTGACTCCCGGTTCACAGTGTGCATTCACTAATCCAGTTTATTAATTACTGGGCATGGACGCGAGTACAAAATAGATATTAACCTAGTGTTGTTTTGGTGTGTTTTTTTATCTCAGGGAATCATTCGTTAGGTTTCGAATAGCAGCAATATACACCAGGTACACAAATACACCAACACCACCATTAACGCCGTGGTAGGGTTATGTGAAACCGATTTTACAGAAAAATTAATTACTTAGACGTTACCTGATAAGTCCCCCCAGGATAGCTGGGTAACCGAGAGCATTATCTAGAACATGCGATGATTTATAAGATTATTGTTCTACAATATGTCGTGACAGCTGAGCAGAGATATCCAGTAAACCACTCTTCAGACACTTAGAAATCTTTTTTCTCCCACAGATGTCATCATGAAACGAGGTTGAATGAAATAACCTTAATTAGGGAGTTGGTGTGTGTACATATATATTATTTTACATCAGGAAGAGGTACAATACAAAGGATTATATAGTACCATTAACTCTCACTGGCGGCGCCAGCATCTATGTAACCTACAGGGAAATGGAGCTTAATCTGCAGGGAGATATATTAATTATTTACATTTGCATAATAAATGACATAACATCTCTCTCTCTCTCTATATATATATATATATATATGTCATGGAGTAATGAAAATTGGAAATATTTGGCATAGAGCAGGACTCGAATCAACACTTCTTACTATTTCGGGGCTAGCATGCTAACCATTACACTTCCTAGGCTCCCTGATGCAATCACCCTATCAACGCGTGCCTGTTTATCGTATTTTGGGTGTTTTTTTATTGAGGCTGTATTTATTCTGTCCATAGCATGTAAGCCTGGGTACCCAGGCTTGTTTTCAATGCTGGCCAGCTGTAGTGTTGGTGTTGTCTTACCAAACAGTAGCTGCTGATAAGTTATTTGATTGTCTGCATTTCAGTAGCAGATAGATAGTATGTTGGTACGTTTAGTAGCCTATGTTAGTTTTTTTGGGCCCTCTTGGCATTGTATTTTTGTTCTATTCTTATTACTATGTTAGTTGTTTTCTTAAGGTTCTATGTTAGTGTTTTGGGGTTTTCTTGGGAAGAGTTTTCCGCTTTTTTCTACTTAATTCTATACTAGCCTATTTTATTTACATGTCCATAGGCTTGTACGTAATAGGTGGTTGAGTTATGTTTGTTTGAAATTGATTTGATTTATATTGTTGTTGGATATGTTATCTGGCTTTTATATTTCCGGTTATCCCGCCCTGGGCTGTCCAGTTGGTGGGCCGTGACATATCACCTGCCCCCTTGTGGTGCAGTTCAGTTGGGGTTCCCAGTTTTTATTTTGCACAGATATTTTTTGTACGTTTTTAGGTCAGGGATTTGTCTTTCTTTCACCGTTTGCGCATTCCATGCCTTGGCGGCCATTTCCAGTGTGCTCCTTTCATGGGCTTTGATCTGGCTTCTGGTCTGTCTTAGTAGTGGTGCCTTGCTTGCTCTGGTGTCCCTTAGTGGTTGGGTTAGACGCTTAATGTCTTGGCTATATCCATATGCTAATGTTTTTAGGTGGATTATTCTTCTGTTTTCTAGTAGCTTTACTTTATTTCTTTTGTGTAGGTCATAAGTGGGGTGTAGTTTGTCTACTTCAGGCATATTTTCAAGGCCCTTTTTTGTAGTATCTGCAATTTTTCAAGTAGCTCTTTTTTAGCACCCATGTAGATTACATCCCCATAGTCAAAGTAGGGGAGAACCATGCCTTTGAAGATTTGTATTGACATACCTTGTGTCATATTGTTTCTTAGTTTAGCAAATAGCCATAGTTTGTGATTTACTTTTGTATGATTTTTGTTAAACACAGATTGTAGTTTAGCTGTCTATCCAGTTCTAGGCCTAGGTATTTGTAGTGATTTATACTTTCCAGTGTTTGGTTTCCTAGTGTGCATTGTAGGTTTCTTCCTGTGATTGCTGTATGTGAGAAGAGTACTGTTTTAGATTTATTTGCATTGATGGTTATTTTATTGGATTCACACCAGCTGTCCAGTTTTAGCAGGAGGTTGTTCAGTTTGGTTGCTACCTCCTCTACTGTGCTTCCTTCTGCATATATGACAGTGTCATCCGCATATAGCTGGAGACATTCTGTCTCCAGCCATTTTTCTAGGTCATTTATGTATAGTATAAATAGTAGTGGTCCCAGGACTGATCCTTGGGGTACACCACAGGTGATAGTTTGTTGGTCTGAGAGTGTACCATTTACTTTAGTTTTTTGCTGCCTGTTGTTTAGGTAGCATTTTATCCAGTTTATTGATTTGGATTTAATGCCCATGTTGTTTAATTTTCTTATTAATATGCTGTGGTCTACAGTGTCAAAGGCTTTGCTGAAGTCGATGAACGCTGCTCCAACTAATTTCTTTTGGTTCAATGATGCCAGCACATCACTTGTTAGGTTTGCTATTGTTTTTGATGTGGAGTGGAGTTTTCTGAAACCTCCTTGCCTCTTGTTTAGTATATTGGTTTTTTCCAGGTGCGCATTTATGTGCCTGTGGAATATTTTTTCAATTAGCTTGCCTGGTATTTGCAAGATTGATATTGGTCTGTAGTTCCCCATGTTTTGTTTGTCACCACTTTTGTATATGGGGGTGATGGTTGCCATCTTCCATGCTGTGATGAAGTGTCCCTGCTCAAATGATATGTTGAACAGGTCGACCATGGTATCTGGGATGGCTTGGAGTGCCTCTTTTAGTATTTTTGTGGGGATTCCATCTATTCCACTTGGTTTGTTTTCATCTATGTCATTTATTAGCTGTGTTAGTTCTTTTAGGTCAGTTTTGCAGGTGGGGATTTCATCCTGGATATTTTCTGACTTGTTTTCCCAGATTCTTGTGAATTTCTTTGATAACCTTTGTCCTACCGTGGCAAAGTGTGTATTTAGTTTGTTTGCTGCATCACTATCTGTGTGCGTATTTCCATCCTTATCCTGGAAGCTTATCCGTTCTTCTATCTTATTTTTGGGGAATAGTAAGCTTACATTTTTCCAGAACTTATTTGCGTTGCTTCCCCAGTCCTTGTCTTGTTTTATTATATATTTCTTTTTTGCTGCCCTTACTGCTTTGAGGGAGTTGTTTCTGGCAGTATTATAGGCCCTTTTATCCTCTGGGTCTTTAGTACGTTTCACTTTGTCACCTAGCCTTCGTTTTGTTGCAATATGCGTTAACAGTTCCCTGTCTACCCACTAGTAGCTCCATATTAGGTCAATTGTTGAGCTATTGTTTCCTAGTCTTGTGCTGTCTGTAATAAGTTGCTGTAGCCCTAGGATTTTGATAGTGGTTTGTAGCATTAGTTTATTTTTGTCATTGCTACTGTAGTTTATGTTGAAGTCCCCTAGCACAAAGATTTCTGCATTTGTTAGTTTTCTCACTGTATTTATACTTTTCTCTAGAGTTTGAAGGAATGTTTCAATATCCCCAGATGGTGGTCTGTAGAGGCTTGCTATGGCTATGTTAGCCTGCTTCTCATTTTTTATTAGGCACCATAGTAGCTCCAGGTGTTCATTTGAGTTGTTTGCTATTTTTAGGGCCTCAGTGTCTAGATTTGTTTAGGGTTTGCAGTAGATTGCAACCCCTCCACCTTTTTTTGTTAGGTTTGCTATGTTAATTTACTGTCTGTCATTACGTACAAGCCTATATCCTTCTATGTTGAGGGTGTTGTCTTGATGTCTCTCAGTGAACCATGTTTCTGACAGTGTTAAAACATCAAGATTTTCATTTTTTAGGTGCATTTTTATTGTGTCTATTTTATTGGATGCACTCTGGTATTTAGGTGGGCAAAGTGCGTGCCCCTTCCCAGCCTGCATTCAATTTCATCTACCATCTTTATGTGTCTCCTTGCCTGAGAGGTCAGGGCAGATTATTATATAGATAGTATATATATATATATATATATATATATACCAATTTCATACACACGGATATATATATATATATTTATATAATACATTATAATACACATATATATATATATATATATATTATATACACGGTGAAGATATGGATCGGTTCAGAAGGTGTTGTAATGGCAGATCGCATTACTAGGATATGGTATGGACTGGTTAGCTCAGTATCAGGATAATGGTACTGAGTGGGAAATCGGGTCGTGGTGGCATCGGCCTGGTTTCCCAGGGGAGCAGCAGTGAATGTGCACTGTTGGGTTACAAGTTGGTACCCGTTCTGATATGACCTTCGATGTTGCCAGGACATAGAAGTTAAACCAACAAACAAACAATATATTATACACATATTTATGTATATATGCATATGGAAATATACATATATGTATATGCATATGGAAATATATATATATATATATATATATATATATATATATATAATATATAGCTCGTATACAGTGAACTGTATACAGGTGTAGAGCGAGGGGTTCCGGCAACTCTATTCTATTCGGCCCGCTGCCATTGTGGTTCCCGGGTTCGACGCTAGGGCGCGTGCAGCGCCTGTGTCGTGCTGCTCTGGACACTGGTCACTGCAGTTGCCCGGCACTCGGTCGGCTGCACTTCGGAGTGACACACCTCTCACTGTTTTCCCAGGTCTCACTGTTTACCTCTCTACTGTCACCACTGCTACATACAGACTTGGTGCGTAATGCCTAAA
Organism: Branchipolynoe longqiensis; assembly: GCA_030323885.1. Taxonomy (NCBI): domain Eukaryota; kingdom Metazoa; phylum Annelida; class Polychaeta; order Phyllodocida; family Polynoidae; genus Branchipolynoe; species Branchipolynoe longqiensis. Next base: position 58,941,118 of record CM059189.1, read on the forward strand.
GATTACTGCGCGACTTGTGGCACATCTCATTCCGGTCCAGTAGACGACGACTGTCAGAAAAACGTTACTGCGGCCAGTGCGCTTCCTAAGCGCTCGACCAGAGCTCACCCGCTGTTCGAGTCGACACCGACTGATTTGTCTGTGCTAGGCAAGATGGCGACCGATATCAAACCGGGGACACGTGGAGCTGTTGGAGGTGCGGGTGCGGACGACTACGCCGAAGAGGAGCGCGCGCTCAAAGACAAGGTGGAGTCACTGGAATGAAAGCGCCGTGTAGCCACGCTTCTTCAGCAACAAAAACAGCTAGAAGACGACCTTGCTGCGCTAGACGTCAAGCAGGAGAGGGGCAGAAGCCATTCGAGAAAGTCGAGGCGCTGCAGGCACCGGCGCCATTCTTCGAGCTCCAGTTCGGGTAGTCGCACCCCGAGCAATGAACGCAGGAAACGCCGTAAGTGGTCATTAAGACACCACACTGACGACCGAAAGCAAGTAAAAAAACTTAACGCCTATGAAATTGTTGAAGCAACGTGCGCTTGGTTCTTGGATAAATCGGACACAAACCACCAAGCGGCACTCTCTGTAATTAAGCACATAAGATTTATATGTTCTAAAGCCAAATTTAATAACTTCACGAACTCGTCACATGTTTCATATGATACTGAAATTCGTAAAATTGCTGTTAAAGAAGGCTACAGTGCCTTCACGGCTGGTAACAATGAATTGGCTCTACGCTACTATGCATTTGAGAATATCAAGGATAAAAAAACCTCCAGTTCTGTGGCAAATACTGCTTCGAAACTCTATAGCCGAGATGGGAAGAAGCCGTGTTTCAATCATAATAATGAGTCGGGCTGTTCGCGTGACAGCAAAACATGCAGCTATGGCCATTGGTGCTCTCGCTGTGGTAGCTATGCGCACAAGCGTGGCGCGTGTCGACGGGATTGAGCAAATAGGCGTAAAAATTTAGCACGTGTAACTTGTCAATCTGTTCATTCTTTTGCTAATTCTATTACTCGCGAAAAAAGTTCCGTTCCGACTAAAACAATTTTTTATGTTTCTTTAAATGATTCTGGTTATTCTGGTAGTAACGCTGTTGGTAAGAAAGGTCTAGAATGTGCTACGCCCCCTCTGCCTGATGTAGGTCACCCGACCGACAACTTGATACTAGGCCACATGGCGGCCGAAATTGCTGCTGCCACTCGACCTACTTGAACTATAAGTTACGTAACACCCCTTCCGGCTTGGAAAAATATACAATCTGATTGGTTAACTGTTAAATCAGACCCTATGTTTTATTTTGTTTCTGCAATTGACGTAAATTTTCCTTATGAATCTAGGAAATCATTTTCTGTTACTCGTGCTTGTTTTGACGCCAACTGCCTATGTATGCATTACATTGCCGGTCAGTTGACACAATTTAAACCTTGCCGCGTATTTGTTGAATTATTTTTCCGCGGCGATTCTGACCCTGACTGGGCTTATATTCTGCACGGCGCAATTTTCGGCTTTAGAGTAATTAATGAAAATTTTCATGCCTCTTATTCTGCAAAATTTAACCCTTCTGTTGACATTATTCATGCTGAGTTTATCGAAAAAAAATTGTTGTCTGAATTGAAGCTTGGCTATTTAACTAAAACCTCTAAGCCTCCGAATTGCTCTCATAATATATTTTGTGTTCCAAAATCGCCTACCGGCTTGCGTTTAATTGTTGACTGTAGCAAGTCGTTTAATAGGTCAGTTAATAATTTTGTTGATGAAACTTGTTGTAAATTTAACTATAAAACTCTCAACACTTTGGTGAAAATGTTATGTAAGAACGATTTTCTCTCTATAATCGATATAAAAGACGCCTATCGGGCCATTACTATCCACCCTATTGATAGGCATAATCAAGGTTTAATTTGGAAATTAAACGAAACCATTCAATATTTTCTTGATAATAGACTTTCTATGGGCTTGTCCAGTAGTCCTTATATATTTAGTAAAGTTTCGGATTTCATTTACCGTTGTGCTGTACGGCAGGGCGTCACCAGAGTGGTCAATTATCTTGATGACTTTGCGATTCTGGGTGACTCTTTCGCTGGATGTGTCAATAGCCAGCTGATCCTAGTTAATATTCTGAGACGGTTGGGGTTTTTTGTTAGCTTCACCAAACTTCTTTCCCCATCGACTTCAAACCGTTTCCTTGGGATCGATGTCGACACTGTACAAATGCAGCTCCGACTTCCTCCAGAGAAAATTCTAAAATTAAAATTAGAGTTGAGGGGTTTTTTGAATAAGAGGAAGGCTACCCGTAAACAATTAGAGCGCCTTGGTGGGCGCTTGTCACATTGCGCGACTGTTGTCAAGGGCGGGAGATCATTCTCCTCTAGGATATACGATGCTATCAGGGCTCTCCGCCACCCATGCCATAAGTTCCGCCTTAACGCTGCATTTCGTGATGAAATAAATTGGTGGTTGTCCTATGTTGACTCTTTTAATGGTTACAAGAAAATTCTCGGCATCCACACTCAATCATTATCAGTGTATACTGATGCATCAAACACTGGGTTTGGTGCATTGCACCAATATGATTGGTGCGTGGGTTTCTTTAATGCTGACGCTGTTCCTCACAAACTATTCCAACACATTGCTCCTTCTGACAAATCGTGTTCTAATGCTCACATAAATGTACGCGAGATGTGGGCGGTCGTGGCAGCTACTGACCATTGGTGTGTTAACTGGGTTAATAAGAATGTTATTTTTGTAACGGACAACACAACTGTCCTTGCCGCCTTGAATACTGGCAAGTCTGCCAATCCTATTATAATGAACTGGTTAAAAAGGCTCTTCTGGGTCTCCGTTAGATACAATTTTAATATTTCTGCGGTACACATTAAAACCAATTATAATTCAATTTGTGATGGCTTAAGCAGGTGGGGAGACAAAAATTCTCGTGCTAGAGTGCCAGCTGCTGACCATAGCTCGTTACTCTGCTGCTCACACTTATTTCATTAACTTCTACATTTGAACTTTCACTTGCTGCGCTTCATTCTGAGGCGAAACACATTGCCTCGCATTATTACGCTCCGAACAGCATCGCCACGCGGTCCATGCAATTGAGAAAATACTTTAAATTCATTGATGAATTCCATGGGTTGCTCACCCCGACTCCATGCCCCCCTACTCAGGTAGCCATTTACGTTGCTTGGCTCTCTCATTCTTTGAAGTATGCTTCTGTTACCAATTATTTGTCGGCCTTAAATTTCTTCCTCCGGTCTGAGGGTGTTCCCCCTATTGATTACTCAAACCACACTATAAAGACGACCTTAGGCGGTCTTAAGCGGATTTTGGGCCAGTCGGTTAAATCGGCTGCCCCCCTTCTGCCTCGGCACCTATCGCTAATTTTTTCAAAGTTCTCTAATTCTGTTGGCCACACTGCCACCAGGGCCGCTATTCTGACTGGCTTTCGTGGCCTTCTTCGTAAATGTCAATTAACTGATTCAGACTCTGTGCTGTTGCGGTCGGATTTTTCTTTTTTCCCTTGGGGGATGATGTTATCCGTTCGGAAATCAAAAACTATTCAGTTCTCTGAGCGCAAACTTTTAATCCCCATTTCCAAATTGAGGAATCAGGAGTTGTGTGCCGTTTTTTGGACTCTTAAACATTTCGCGCAGGCTCCATTACCTGCCGACGGGCCTGCTTTCCAAGTTCCTGCTCCCGAGGGGGGTTTATGCCTCTTCCTTACAGGAAATTGCAATCTACTATAAAGATTTTTACTCGTGCCGTTGGCTTAAATCCTGACGATTTTTCTTGCCACTCCTTGAGAAGGGGGGGTTGTACCTTTTTACATATGCAGGGTGCCTCATTAGAGGAGCTTAAAACCTGTGGTGATTGGCGTTCGGACTGTATTTATAAATATATCGCTCAGCCAATATCTGAACGTATCTTGAATGACATGAAGGTTTCTAACTCCCTCGACGAAATCTCCTTTTAATTTTCCCTTTTCCACCATTATTGTTTGTTTTTTTTTGTTTTTTTTTTGTTTTTTTTTCTTCCTTTTCTTCTTCTTGCTGGGTTCGGGCGTTCGCCCTTGGCGTTTGCCCAGCCAGATATCCTATGATGTTATGCTATTGATTACCTATTGTTGATATTGCCTATTGTCAACTCTTATCTACGGATATGTTATACACTCTTATTATATCATTATTGCCTGTTGCTGTTGTTAATAAATGATATCGCCCATACCTAGTCATTGCCTCCCTTCAGCCTACAGCTCGTATACAGTGAACTGTATACTGGTGTAGAGCGAGGGGTTCCGGCAACTCTATTCTATTCGGCCCGCTGCCATTGTGGTTCCCTGGGCTACGCTAGGCGCGTGCAGCGCCAGTTCGCGCGCTGGCTCTTGGACACTGGTCACTGCCGTTGCCCGGCATTCGGTCGTCCTGCACTTCCGAGGAACACACCTCTCACTGTTTTTTTTGACACAACTCTCACCGGTTTTTTTGTTTGCCGAGACTGCCGAGTGCCGATATCCTATGCTGTTATGCTATTGATTACCTATTGTTGATATTGCCTATTGTCAACTCTTATCTACGGATATGTTATACACTCTTATTATATCATTATTGCCTGTTGCTGTTGTTAATAAATGATATCGCCCATACCTAGTCGTTGCCTCCCTTCAGCCTACATATATATATATTTCCAGACACAGGGAGACACGAGCATAAGTTTGCTAAGACACACTTTATTCCAATATCAGCCCGTAGATCTGTGACTGTAATATTTCAACAGTTGTTTGTTAGTGGTGTAACTAACTCTAACTTGCTGACTGAGGAAGTCTAATCCTGTCAGTGGCACAAACTCTGCATATTTACATTAAAGCTTTCATATCATTTAACAATAAATCTAATATCAATCATCGAGGCACTGGTCTCATTAATAACATCGTATGTTATTATCAAGAAGTCGTCCGTTATTTTATTTTCGATTTGGGGTTAAATCAAAGATGACATTTACACCCAAATGGTCCTAGGGGATTACATGCACTAATGTGTGGGTGGGTGAATGAAAATTGATGTTTTGTTCAGTTAGTGGGTGGTGACAGACTTACTGAAGCATGCTGTTTATTGCAGTATGAGAGAGTGCCAGCTATATATGCTGGTTGGGGCAACAGCGACTGGTGGAGTGTGACTGGCAGTCTCTGCAACTGGGTGGTGGTTACGGCATGAACAGGTTGTGGCAGGTTGAGGTGGGGGTCATGCGGTGGGTGGTGGTGTTCCTTTGTTCCGGGCTATGACAACAAAGGGGCACCCAAGTCGCATTCAATCCTACTATAGGTTGTTATTATGCAATTCCCTTTCAGTATGTTATTGGCGATTTCACGTGTATGCTCGAAATGGATCATTTGTTAGTGAAATAAATTTCGCTTATTGGTGAAATAAATTTCCTTTTTTAGTGAAATAAATCTATCTAAATGTGTCTTGCTCTAATTGAATGGTTTGATCTATTATGATTATTCAATCATCTCAGTTCTTCTTTAATAGTGTTTTGCTAATTGCTATTTCATTGACTTTGGGTTTGGTGTTGTGGATTAGCAGTCACAAGCAAGCAACTGTCTAGAAGAAAACAAGATACACATGTCATGTAGAAGAAGTATCCAGATATGAATAATTGGAATGTTCGAGTGTGATTATAGTGTCCTGCAACTAGCGTGGCAATACATTAACCTCCTCCAGTTCCTTCCACTGGGGGTGACCTATATAAACGATTCACCCCATACTTCCAGTACAGGGGTGAAAACCAGCCTTATATAAAACCGGTCGAAAAATCGGGCTAATGAAATGAGTATTTATGAGAGCCTAATTTCACAATCTAAGAAGCAACATTTATTCTTTGTATATGTCTTCATGTTTACCTGCTACTTTTGAGGTGGTAAATATAATAAAACATATACTTTAATGCAATTTAAAAGTGAAATCGACGGCGTTCTCTGGCCACCATCTTGTCTTTTTGCATTCTCTCCCATTTCACCAACTCTGTTCTGATATAAGTAACCATTTGACACTGGTGCCAGGCATTCTACTTCTTGTTCCATACTAACGCTATTTTCGTCCGTATTTATATAAGGTCTTCACCCGTGTACTACAAGTACCGTGTGAATCTTTTATCTAGGGGTGACCGGGTGAAGTTGCTGAATCGGTAGAGCGCAGGCCTCCGATGTGGGCCTTTCGGGAGTTCAATTCCAGGTCGATTCAAACCAATGCCATACTAAATTGATACTTGTCACTTCCTAGCTTGGTTAGGGCAAGGACTGGTTTTCTCAGTGTCAGGAT
>CM059189.1:58947933-58987025 GCA_030323885.1 Branchipolynoe longqiensis
TATATATATATATATATATATACGTGTATTGACTGCTAATATATGTATGTTACCTGTTACGGAAACTTATATATACACCACTGTGTATAACTTACAGCGTCGTTAACGGCCAGTTGTGCTCATACCAGGTCTATGTGGTGTGGGAGGTTAAAAATCCCCTGCGTCGGTAACAGTGGAGGCTCTGTCTTTCTATTGACCAACTGTTTAATGGTGAAATAAGTTTATTCAAACTTATCCGTAATAGGCAGTATAAATCTTCAAGAAAATATGATATGTATATATTTGTTGACTTTTATATATGTGCGTTGACTGTTATGCTAACATATATAATATATATATATATGTTTGCTTCATCGCTGAAAGGCAGTGTGTGCCAACAGACACTGAGTACCTCGGCAGTGGGGAGGTACAGGCAGCCCGGGGGACGGACGGACGGGCGGACCTGGGCAAGTCATGCAAGAGTTACAGTACGTGCAGCTGTAGGAGATGGGATCTAGTGTGGGGGAGCGTGGGGGAAGGTGTGGGGGGGGGGGGGGGAGACGTGTATCGGAAACCTAGTACTAGTACAAGTAGTCGCTGATCGGCACAGTCTGGCTGAAGTGAGGGTGGTGGCAGGGGGTGGGGTGGGCAGAGGAGGTGAGGGGCACTTTTCAAAGTCAATTGTCGGCGCCGAGATGCGGTGCCCCCTTGTCAACCAGCCCCGCACGCGAACCGGTCATTGCCCGGCCTTGGACCGAGACAAGCTGCTGGTCAGCTTCCTAGCAGCGGTCTCCCACCCGCACACCCTCCAAAAAAAACACCGACACATGATTACCGACGGTCGTCTGCTCCGTCCCCGAATCGGGGCGCTGTTATCGGTGGGTCGAGGGGGGGGGGGGGGGGGGGGGATGTGATTATGCGGCGTGAGTGTGGCTGTGTGTGTGTGTGTCTGTGTGTGTGTGTGTGAATACTGAATGTGTGCTGTGTCTGTCGCCTCTAGTATCGTCGATTTTTCAGTCACTTTCGGTTCATTTTCAGTGTGGTGGGGTTTTAATTTTGTTCAGCGAGACTTGAAGGCAAGAGTGGGTGAAACTCTAGCAGTCGGCGTGCCTGGCTTGATAACAAAATAGCCGTCCCGCCCCCCCCCCTCCCCTCCTCTCCCCTCACCCTCGAGGTCGGTGTGCAGGGAGGGATTAGCTGCGGGTACAGATTCGACGGCGCCCCTTAGGCGGGTCGGCGGGCAGCGGGCGGCGGGTAGGCGGGCGGCGGGCGGCGGGCGGCGGGCGGTGGGCGGCGGGCGGCGGGCGGCGGGCGGCGGGCATCGGGCGGCGGGCGGCAGGCGGCGGGCGGTGGGCGGCGGGCGGCGCGGACAGATCCCGGTGAAACGTGAACGGACGAGCGGCGCATCACACACGGCATCGGGTGATTTCAAACCACCTCACGGCGGCCGGTATTGCGGTTTTGGTTCTCCGTAGCTCCACGCTGTCGTTTCTGCGCATGCGCAGATGCGCTGAACATGTGCCAAAATCGACCGGCGCTTTCAAACTGCACAGTGGTGCGGTTGTGCGTCTCCGTGGGTTTACGCTCTAGGCTGTCGCTTCTGCGCATGCGCGGACGTATCGGGGAGGTACTTCATTCTTTTTTTGACTATCCCCGGAGGGGGATGAGATCATTTTAATCATTCTTTTTGTATCTCTGAGGCTGGGGGTTATTCTTGTTGTTTTTGTTCGTATCTCGGGAGGGGGAGGGGATTATTTTGATAATTCTCTTTGTATCTCTGAGGCGGGGGGTTATTTTATTTATCTTTTCATGGCTTTTGGTTGTGGGAGGGTGGGGGTTATTTCCTACCTCTATTCACACAGCAGTGGCTTTTTTTTTGGGGGGGGGGCATTTACATTCTTTTAATTATTGTTCATATATCTCGGGTGGGGGGGGGGTACTTCTTTCTTTTTTTTACTGTCTCGGGAGGGGGAGGAGATTATTTTAATTATTCTTTTTGTATCTCTGAGAGGGGGGTAATTCTTGTTTATTTTTGTTCCTATCTCAGGAGGAGGAGGGGATTATTTGAATAATTCTTTTTCTTATATCTGAGGGGGTAGGTACTTTTATTCATTTTTTTCTTGGCTTTGGGGGGGGGGGTATTTTAATCATTCTTTTTGTATATTTGCTATTTCCTACTGAAGGAGGGGGGATTATTTAATAACTTTAATTATTGTTTCATATATCTCGGGGAGGGGGGTACTTCTTTTTTTATATTTTGACTATCTCGGTAACACAATTCACCACACTCGGACAAACAAGACACACAGGAGAATCTATATTTCATAATTTTTAATAAGACTGAACAAATGCTAAATAGTTCACATATATTGAACTCCCAGCAGCATCTTTAAAACCCATATCACATATTCATAACAGTACGCAAAGAATCTAGAGATATTTGCATCCTAACCCTAATACAAATTATCTTGCCCGCCTAGTGAACTTGAATGATATAGCTGAAGTACTTCTCGGACCTAGATCAAAGATGTTAGGATCTTCTTCTTAACATCCTTCCTTTCTTCTATGAAGTAGAGTTCTTTTTCTGTTAAAAAAAACAACATAGAGTATATTGTCAAGCAATAGGTGATTTTATTTATACTAATATTTAAGAATTACATATTCTAGTTATTATATGATTCATGGACATACAGAAAGATTTCATATATTAGTCGTTTCATGGCAAATGCGGCCATTGTAATATGCTGTATTACAATACCATACTTGTATATTGTATATAAGTTTGTTCTGTCGATGCAATATGATGGTTATGTCATCAGATATGAGACACAAAGACACTTCTCATGGCAGTTACACGTGGGCCTTACACTTGAAATGAAATCAAATTTATAAGTTCAAATAATACTCATTTCATTCTTTAATATGATGGGTATTATAAATCCTAATGTTGAGAAGTGATTGTAGTGTCTTTTAAAATTGTATGCATGATACTATTCAATATAATAGGCCTACTACATGTAAAATCACCTATTGCTTGACAATATACTCTATGTTAGTTTTTTTAACAGAAAAAGAACTCTACTTCGTAGGAGAAAGGAAGGATGTTAAGAAGAAGATCCTAACATCTTTGACCGAGGTCCGAGAAGTACTTCAGCCATGAGAGATATATGAAACAATAATTAAAATAATTAAATAATCCCCCCCTCCTGTGGTAGGAAAGAGCAGAGATACACAGAGAATGATTAAAATAATCCCCTTCAGCCAAGAAAAGATAAATAAAAGTACCCCCCCCCCCCTCAGAGATAACAAAAAGAATTATTAAAAGAATCCCCTGTCCCTCCCGAGATAGGAACAAAAATAAACAAGATTTACCCCCCCCCCCCCTCTCAGAGATACAAAGAGAATTATTAAAATAATCTCCTCCCCCTCCCGAGATAGTAAAAAAAAAAATTACCCTCCATCCCCGAGATATATGAAACAATAATTAAAAGAATGTAAAATAGAGGTAGGAAATACCCCCCCCAAACCAAGCCATGAAAAGATAAATGAAAGTACCCCCCCCCTTCAGAGATACAAAAAGAATTATTAAAAGAATGCCCTCCCCCTCCCGAGATAAGAAAACAATAAACAAGAATTACCCTCCTCTTTCAGAGATACAAAAAGAATGATTAAAATAATCTCCTCCCCCTCCCGAGATAGTAAAAAAAAGAAGGAAGTACCCCCATCCCCGAGATATATGAAACAATAATTAAAAGAATGTAAAGGCCCCCTTCAAAAAAACCAAATCAAGCCAGCCGCTGTGTGAATAGAGGTAGGAAATAACCCCCGACCCCAAAACCAAGCCATGAAAAGATAAATACCCCCCTCAGAGATTACAAAAGAATTATTAAAATAATCCCCCCCTCCGAGATAGGAAAAAAAAGCAAAACAAGAATTCACCCCTCTTCGGATACAAAAGAATTATTAAAATAATCTCCTCCCCCTCCCGAGATAGTAAAAAAGAAAGAAAAAAAAGTACCCCCCTCCCCAACATATATGGAACAATAATTTAAAGAATGTAAAAGCCCCCCCCCCCCCCACCCCATGGTTGTAGTGAATATCCAAATATATCTTAGTCAACTGTCTTAGGCTATGCTTTGAATCTGGTGGATAAGCGCTTCGATTTTGACGCATGCGCAGACTATGCCGTTCGAGTTTGACGCATGCGCAGAAGCGATAACCCACGGAGACCCAAAACCGCAACACCGACGAGGGACTGATTGGCGGGGTGGCAGGTAGGCGGCTATAGCCACCGGGGGCAGGCCAGAAGACACCAGGGGCGGGCCGGGGTACACCAGGGGCGGGCCGGGGTACACCAGGGGCGCATGCCCGAGGGAGAGAGAAGCACCTCGCCTCTGATGCGCTGTCTGTAGAAAGTGAATGCGATAAAGGCATAACAGGTTGGCAACTGGACTATCCAGTTGCTTCATATATATATATATATATATATATATATATATATATATATACACACATATATATATATATATATATATAAATATATATATATATATATGTTGCTGATTGGAGATAATGGTCAGATGGTATTCCATATCAGATCCATGTACCACTATATAATAATAAACCTGAGGGTGCAAGCTCTCACTCTTCTCTCACTCTTCTTTCACTCTTTATGCTCTTCCTTTCTCTCCTTGCCTGTATTGATTTCCTATTAGCCTGCCTACACAACTACAGCTGCCGGACGATGACTTTACAGGGTGATTGCATCAGGGTGCCTAGGTAGTGTAATAGTTAGCCCACTAGCCCTGGAAGAGCAAGATGTGTGGGTTTGAATCCTGCGCTAGGCGTATTATTTCCCTTTTCAACACCTCCAAAATAGTACCCCAGGCTGGGTAGTGACACATGTACATTTTAAAGTCATTGGTTTCACTCAACCAGGTGTAAAAATATACGGATTTTCAGTTCGGAATTATATATTGGCAGAGAGCATTATTATTCTTGGGCAACGGAGTGGGGACAAGGTTATGTAATCTAAAAGCAATAATACCCCACTCCCATTATGACATGATATAAGCTATGTGAAATATATGTTCATACGGGATGCCTGAGATTAATGAAGAAATGTTCTTATATAAGATTCAGTACAGGATTGTTGAAATGTTTCTCTATGCATCCATAAAGAGTGCAATTGGAGAAAAAACCATTTTAACAGAGATATATTGTAACTGTTTGCAGCTACATGTCCCTACATGACCACTGGTTGGGCACACCAGCCTAATTTGCATATACACACAGGGCACCACCTGCAGCTGGGTTGAGTGACAGCCACCCATACTGGGGGGAGTGCCACCCACCCAGACTGTGGAGGTGCCTGATTGGCTGGCTGTGGACTTCCCAGTCACCTGCACCCCATTGGCCCTCTGACCACACTAGCCTCAACCCTGAGATCATTATTCTAGATTCTGCTTCAGACACACTCTTGAGTGAGACACACCTACTCTTGAGCAGGAACCCCAGACACTCAGTCTGATGCTATCAAAATTCATCTATTCCAATTGAGTGTGTTCACAGCCATAGGACTCATGTCCCATGGGCTGTAGGCACTGCTTTCTATATAGGCTAAAGAGTTAATGATATTTTCTGTGGCTAGAGGTCAAGGGGTGTGGATGATAGGTCACTGGTAGGTGGACAGGAGTTTGTGTTATTAAAGCACAACTTCTCCACTTTTTATCTGTGTGACTTGTCTTCATTCTCCCTTAGCATTGGTTAATGAGTTGATAGATAAGTGATATGAAGGGGAGAGTTTTGTAGTATTCTCTGGTGTCCCAAACGTGGCCGGGCATTCAGTAATATTATACAGGGTTTGAATCCCCTGATGTCCCAAAATGGGAGGTGGGCACTCAACTCGTTTGGCCGCCCATCTGGGTGTGTAGTAAAATGTTGGTGTGTGATACTTTGGGGGGCGGAGGGGTGGAAAAGTAGTACTCTCTGTACTACCTTGAAAATGTCGACAACTTTGGACGGCCCCTAAATAATTAAAAATCATCTACGCATGCTTGATATCCATGAATGCCAAGAATTCTACATAAATCATGTATTGCATATTTGAAACTAGAGATCGCTTAAAGCTTTCTGAGCTTCACCAACAAAACTTTCACAAAGATAAAATCATGTGAAAGTATATGACTTCACCAGCGACTTCACTAGGCGCGTCCACAGCAGGATCGGACCGAAGACCAACTCGACGACATCCACACAAGCGATACAATAGAAGAACCAGAACCCACTACAGGCAACCGTTCCTTACACACACAGAGTTTCCCATGTATGGAACAGCCGCCCGGGTTAGGTTGTGGAGGCCCTAAGTATTAAGGCATTTGAACAAAGGATTATCAGATTATTACTTTGTTTGGACGGACGAGGCAAGAAGATTGGTTATTGGACTTTGATACCTTTTCTCCGGCCAAACTAGTTCAGTTATCGCTGAACTGAACACATTCCGAACACTAAGCTACCATACAGAAACTTAGAACCCTCCAAACATACTCCTATCATTACAACTTACCTACTTACCCAAACTACTTCCTGTATTTAAAAACAACTCCAGGTATTAACATTACAAGCAATTAACAACATTCTATCTAAAAAGAATAAACAAACCATTCTACTGACAATGCATCTCAAAACCTTATTCCCAACAAGATGATAATTAGCAAATTCATACAACAGGTTTGCAATCCTGTGAAGGGAAAGCGTGCACCCCACTCCGTAACTGAATGATCTAATCACTACACATATACACAGATCTTAATCCTTTACACAAGCCAACCCAGCATGCCCAACATTATACTACACTTATATATATTGTAAAAAAAAAGTGCATTGTCACTTGACCAGAAGACAGTTGCGATGGCGTTGACCAAAAACTTTATTCAATGGTTCGTTGGAGTTTTTACGTCCTGGCAACATCTAAGATCAAATCAGGATGAGTACTGACTTGTGACAGTATGCACTCATGGTGACTTTATAGTGCTGTCCCACTGGGAAATCAGCAGCCAGCACCATGATATTATGTCCCACTCAGTCACATTATCCTGACAGTGAGCTAACCAGTCCTTGCCCCATCCTATTAATGCCGAGCGGCAGGCTAGGAAGCGACAAGTATCAATTTTATAAGTCCCTCCTCGCCATGAATATGGCCTGTGCTGCCGACACGGTGTAAAGCAACCACCAATCAACTATTAGTCACTGCTTTGACTCGACCGGAAACCGAACTCCCGACCTTCCGCACGTGAGGCCCGCGCTCTACCGATTCGGCCACCGAGCCCGGTATTTATTCAATGAATAAACTATATTTACAACAACAAAAACACAGTTAACAGCACTTCCCTCACGACACACACGTCCGCCTCGGAGTGGCTACCGCACCCCTTGTGCTGCTGTAAGTTGTCTCTTGGGGGCGCCAGGCTCGAGCTGGTTACCCACACCATCAACTTCCGGTTACCAGGAGAATGATGCAGGACAGCCACTTCCTTTGCCGCTGGGTCTACTTGAGACCAGACGTACGGCCGTCATGCATGACATGGATCCATAATTTGGAGTTTTCCAGGTCAGTGTTTGTTTTCCATGTTCACATTAGGGAATGATTTATGTTTCTCCCTCTTCGGTAGATCCATTTTTGTGAGATGGGGATTTTAATTGGAAAAGCTAAAAAAAAAAAATGTTTTAAAGTCTTAGACCTTAATTAGTAGCGTGGCAGTGTTCACTGGTTAGTTTCACGCAGCTAGATATAATCTGGAGTCAACGTTGATGGTTCAAGTTATTATGACAAGAAAACAAATATGCGTGCCCTATAGAGAGATGTGGTTAATTTTCTGGAATAAGGGAGCTCTAGTTGACACAGATCACACACTGAAGTAGCCGTATCCAGCATGTTTACCCCTCTAAGAACATTGCCAGTTTTTTTCTGGAACCAGCAATATCGGGACTTTGAATATGACAGCCAGTCCACATGTGCATATTATCTCTGACATTGGCCACTCCAATCTGTTATATAGATATATGTGTGTACCCACACATATAGACAAGATAATTCATTATCATTATATAAAAAGGCAGAACGGCTCTATGATTATTGTTATCTGAATTATGACCACGCTGCAATATTGTTGTTCTATTATCCTGCGATTTATATGTGTATTGGCCAATCGCTGCCTGAGATGTTCGCGGTTCGGGCTGCGCTACTGCAGCGCCACCACGCGCTGGCGTCGTGCAATCCTCAACTCGGCCATTTCGTACCGGTGTCGCGGTTTCAGTTCTCAACCAGTCCCAGTTCTCAACATCACTTCTGCACATGCGTCAAAGTATCTGCGCCTGCGTCAAAGCATCGTCTGCGCATGTGTAAATATCAGCCTGATTCAAACCGTCGCCGATCGCCGCAAATCGCTTCCTCATACTGTCACTATAGTGTCAGTGTCACTAACCTTATAAATTTAATATAATCTTTTCGGTAAACATGTTTTCTATATGTGTACCAAGCGATTTGTTTCTAGGTGGTGTGGTTTTAGGGATATTTCACTTTTTCTGTATGAACATTGCTCATGACCATTGACAATGCCTTGAGTTTGCTGGTACGCGCAGTGCAAAACATTATTCAAAATTAATAGAAATCCAGAACCCTAACCATATCACTTTATTATAATCTTGTTGGTAAACATGTTTTCTATATGTGTACCAAGCGATTTGTTTCTAGGTGGTTTGGTTTTAGAGATATTTCACTTTTTCTGTATGAAGATTGCTCACAACCATTGACAATGCGCAGACGATGCTGTTAGATATTGACACATGCGCAGAAGCGATGTTGAGAACTGGGACTGGTTGAGAACTGAAACTGCCACATCGGGCTTTCAATCAACGAATAGAACAAACATCTTTAAAGTTGCATAGACCGATGGTTTGAGCTTCTGTCATTTTCTGAGATAAATACATTAGGTTGATCTTTATAGTGTACTTTACTTTAGTTTGAAGTAACTTTAATTTTAAATAGCTAACTTTTAAGATATTTTAAGTGTGAACTAACAGGTAAGATGACAAGGCAACTTCCAAATTGAGACAATTGCTTTTCAGCGATGACAACAGGTCACAATGCGACCTTCTCGTTATGGACAGAGTAAATAAGCCATCACAAATAAAAGCATGTGTTCTCTGTGGTGGAGTGGTTAGAGTGTCTGACTTTTTTCTAGGTCGGACTCCTAATCTGAAGGTTGGTGGTTTGATTCCCCGTGCCCCCATCTCTGCCAATTTGGATTTCCACCGCTGTGTATAACTTACAGCGTCATCAAAGGCCAGTTGCTCTCATACCATGTCTATGTGGTGTGGGAGGTTAAAAATCCCTTGGGTCGGTAAAAGTGTAGGCTCGGGCTTTCTATCGACAAACTGTCTAATGGTGAAAACAAGCCTATTCAGGCTTATCCATGATAGGCAGTATAAATCTTCAACAAAATGTTTCCGATAAACGCGTCTATCGAGAATTCATATCAATCTAGACAAGGCCGCTTAAGAATAAGAGCCAGGTCATGTTTCATATCAATCCACCATGGTAGGTTAGCCCTGTAGACTTAACCATTAAGTTAATGGTAAACAGACATACACTCTCACCTTGATTAGATCCTACATATCCAATTTAGACACTAGCGCACTTATTGAACATGTATTGGTGCATAAACGGAAGTCGGAAGTCTCACATAACACACCAGAAGTCTCACACAACATATCGGAAGTCTTACACAACACACCTGAAGTCTCACAAAACACACCGGAAGTCTCACATAACACACCGGAAGTCTCACGCAACACACCAAAAGTCTTACATGACACACCGAAAGTATCGCACAACACACCAGAAGTCTTGCATAGCACACCGGAAGTCTCACACAACACACTAGAAGTCTCACGCAACACACATGAAGTCTCACACAATGAGTGGGATATCAGGTCATGGTGCTGGTGGCCTGGTCTCCCAGTGGGGCAGCACTGCAAAGTCTCCATGAGTGTGCACTGTCACAAGTCGGTGCCTGTCCTGATATGACCTTATATGTTGCCAGGACGTAAAACTCCAACAACTAACCACCCAAAAACCGGAAGTCTTACACAACACACTGGAAGTGTCACACAACACACCAACTATACCCCAATCGATCCCAGTATGAGTAAGTGCACTCTGGCCTTGGTGTCTCCGAACCAACGTAAACACACATTTGTATGCCATTCATACGTTTATGTTGGTACTGCTGACATTAGGTTGTGTTTGTTGTGTCTGGGTGTAAGGGCTGAGTCCCTATCTCACACTCAATATCCACAATACCCACCCTCACTCACAATCACCCAACAGCCCTACCAAGTGTGTCATCATTATTATCGTTTTGTTTTAATTCTGTTATGCCGTCGGACGTTGAGCAAATGCAAAAAATTGTAATAATTCACAAAGTGACAAATTCCCCTGTTCGGCCCGGAGGAAATGAGTCTTTAGTCAGGCGTAATCTATCACCGCTGTCGTGTTGGAGACGTCCGGCCCGCCTCCCCGCAGGCGGTGGGACACAGGCGGGTCGACGCAGTCACACGGTACCAGCAGCCAGTACTCACAGGCCGCCGGTACCAGCAGATCTGTTCATAACACATGATAAGAACTACTGGTACTCATAGGTCGCCGGTACCAGCAGATCTGTTCATGAAGGCTCTGTTACACCTCGCCGGATTGGGGAAATGGAAATAAACCGAACAAAGTCCGTTTATATCCGACAAAGTCCGGTTTCTGTCCGTTGCATATCCGGTGATATCCGGCCCAATCCGTTACAAGTTTTGAGCATGCACAAAACTTGATCGCCGATACAAGCAGATGTGTTCAGAACACATGACAATAAGTACATGTACTCACAGATCGCCGATACAAGCAGATGTGTTCATAACACATGCTGACAATGACTACATGTACTCATAGATCGCTGATACAAGCAGATGTGTTCATAACATATGCTGACAATGACTATATGTACACATAGATCACTGATACAAGCAGATGTGTTCAGAACACATGACAATAAGTACATGTACTCACAGATCGCCGATATAAGCAGATCTGTTCATAACACATTGTAAAATCTTCCGATATAATGCATGAGGACCTATGTGAAATTACTATAATAAATTACAAACTGTCTATATAATGATAAAAGGTAATATATAAAAACCAACGGCATATGAGGGATGTGTGGAGTTGGTAAACTATTACTCATTAGGTATAGAAATTGTATAGTAAAATAGTCTTTGGAGGAGTGTCACTTCCTAGATATACTCTTTGGAAGAGTCACCTCACATACCCCCTCCCCCCATGGTGTTATTTATGGATCATTGGCCACCACAAGGCACTGTAGCCAGCATAACCAGGCCTTGGATACAGCAGATTGTACTCTGATTGGTGGATTGAACCATGTGACCACTGCCATCTTGGATTCTAGAAAACCTATATAAAGTAATAAATGAAGGAGTCTCACTCTCCTCCTTTCACTCTTCACCTATTTTCCTTCATTACCTGTATTGATTTCCTTTGGCTTGTCCACACCACTAGCCGGCGACTTTATAACATGCTGACAACGACTACATGTACTCATAGATTGCCGATACAAGCAGATGTGTTCATAGCACATGACGACAAGTACATGTACTAACAGATCGCTGATACAAGCAGATGTGTTCATAACACATGCTAACAACGACTACATGTATTCACAGATCGCTGATACAAGCAGATGTGTTCATAACACATGCTAACAACGACTACATGTACTCATAGATTGCCGATGCAAGCAGATGTGCTCATAACACATTCTGACAACTACATGTACTCACAGGTCGCTGATCCAAGCATATGTGTTCATAACACTCCATGTACTCATAGATCGCCGATACAAACAGATGTGTTCATAAAACATGGTGATAACAACTACATGTACTCATAGATCGCCGATGCAAACAGATGTGTTCATAACACATGCTGACAATGACTACATGTACTCACAGATCACTGGTACAAGCAGATGTGTTCAGAACACATGACAATAAGTCCATGTACTCAGAGATCGCCGATACCAGCAGATGTGTTCATAACACATGCTGACAACGACTACATGTACTCACAGGTCGTGGATACCAGCAGATGTGTTCATAGCAGATGCTGACAACTACATGTACTCACAGGTCGCTGATCCAAACAGATGTGTTCATAATACATGCTAACAACAACTACATGTACTCACAGATCTGTGATACAAGCTGATGTGTTCATAGCACATGACAACAAGTACATGTACTCACAGATCGCTGATACAAGCAGATGTGTTCATAATACATGACAACAAGTACATGTATGCACAGATCGCTGATACTAGCAGATGTGTTCATAACAGATGCTGACAATGACTACATGTACTTACAGATCGCCGGTTCCAGCAGATGTGTTCAGAACAGATGACGACAACTATATGTACTCACAGATCGCCGATACCAGCAGATGTGTTCAGAACACATGACAAACTCAGACAGTATTTATCCACTGCAGGTTTTTGTCATTCAATAAAGTTACCAGCTCACTAATTTGAAAGGGGATAAGTGGATATGATAATTCAGGTTGTGAACTCTTCCTGATCCAGATTTCTGCTACTCTGGATCAGTGATATCAAGCTTAGTGTGCACTTATATCACTCTCATATCTGCAGTCTGTCACACGCTTGTCAACACTCCCATCAAGGCAATGAGTGAGCTTCTACCGGTAACTCCTTATTACTCAGCTTCGTCATTAAATTAAAGATTCTACTATGCATGTAGAGTATTGGTTAAAGCTGCATAGTCTGATAAAGCATCAAATTTTCAAAAGCAAAGCACTCACCTAGGTTTTATTCTACGCATCTAATTTAAATGCTGATGCACTTATTAAGCATGTCGTGCCACATAGAAGGGCATACAGAGTCAATTTAATAGAACCAATTACTGCTGAAGAATATGGGGTTAGAGTTATGGCATGCTTGCCAAAATTAATTCTGCATGTTTGCACTTCAAATATCTTTAAAGTTAGCCAATTAAAATCAACTAGCGGTATGTGCATAACCTGTTAGACAGTATGGCCCTGTCACATTACGATGCATCTCGCCAGCATGCCACCAATGCGTAAAATCACTTATTTACGTCGAGAAGCGTCAGACTTTTCAGCATGGGGGGGTGGGGGGGGGGGGGGGGGGGGGGGGGGGGGGGGGGGCAAAGCTGGATGTATACATACTGTATACACAGTGTATGGCCAACGTATGACCAACATATGGCTAACATACCTTCCGGCGAAAAATGCTCGATTTACGCTCATGGTAAGTTCACAGAACGCCGGTGAACATTATATACGTTATTCGATCGCCAGAACTATGCGTCATACATTACATATGTCAAGACACGCTGGAGAAACAATAAACATATGTTAGACTACGTTAGGTGTATGTTATCCATATGTTGTCAGTACGTGGACTGTATGTTACCACTGCCTTTAAAGTAGGTCAATGTAGTGCAACGTAGTGAACAATGTTTGACTAACATATGTCTAATGTACATCGATGTACACCTAACGCATACATAACATACGGCGGACGTAAAACCCACATGTTGTTGAACGTTGTCATACGTCGAAAGTTTTGTGCATGCGCAAAACTTTGCTGACCCCCTGACGTGTGATGCACCAGAAGACTATGGAGTAAGCAGAAAAGAGAACGTTCATAAACAATACACACAATCCGCTCAAGAAAATATCGCTGAATAATGTGTCTTATTTATTAATATTTTCCATGAATTAATTAAATATATCCATTCTCTGCACCGCCGTCAGCTGACAGCGAAATGGAGCAGATGCAGACATGACATGCTTCTGTGACGTCATCCGCTAAGCCTAGCGTCTGTCTCCATGCGCAGTGTTGTACTGCGCAGTGACGTCACTCAGAAGATGTGCGCAACGGGGCGTGACGGAGTGATAGATGTCACGTGGTACTGGTCACATGGTGCATGTCATGTATAGACGACATCCGCTAAACACGGTCATTGAACAACGCGATCCCAACATATACATTAGACATTAAACATTTTTTATTCACAATTTCCATAAATTATTTCACAAACATATACTATTCTGTTAATAATAGAAATTGCAGAAACAGTGTAACCATTAATAATTGTCTTCCCACTGCCCCTTATAAACAAAATAATTAATATATTGGCATTTTTTTGTATCTTTTCCTTGGTACACGTTTGAATGTCCTATACAGATGAACCTCGATGCAATGGACACCGATGCAACAGATTCTGGATCCAATGGACACAATCCGCTAGAGTGAATATCTGGTCCGAACGTTTAAAACTCCTGGGTGAAGCGAACCGAGACTGCTACTTGAGTAAGCATTTACATCCTAGCAACATCTAAGGTCATATTAGGATGGGTACCGACTTGTGACGTGTTGTTTACGTGTTTGGTCCCCTCTTTTCCACATTATCACTATGGCACCTATAGATAAAGCAATTTCGTTGCTGCAATGGACAAACAGCTTTGACAGACAACTGCTCCCCCCTATTAGTCCGTTGGATCGAGGTTCATCTGTATATGGTTATGTGAGGCCAGAGATGCTTAACCCTAGATCTAAGTTACAGTTTCATCTAGTCTGAAGGGCGGGTGGGATGACAAAATCGTCTGGCAGTTGAAAGTGTTGTCCTGGTGCTCGCATCGAAGTGAGAGTGCGATTGTGCATGATTATATATGTTTGACAAGGAATACCGATAAGAATTAAGATGGTGTGATAGGTATTCGTTCAGCAAAGGAACCCAGGTGGCGCCATGACGTGCCCATAGTTACTTGGACGGCAATGTGCTAAATCCGCTAGATGGCGTTAAACCTCAGTTAACATAGTTGGTGACATGATCAGGCATCCATCGTTACGTAGATGTGTTAAGTTAATCAGTGAAGCCACTAGGTGGCATAGCAGTTACGCTTAGAATTTACTTCGGAATTATTCATACAGGTGGCGCCAAAAATGTGCGTATTTAGTTAGGAGTGCAGCTGGGCCATGTTGAAGATATGCCTCGGAGGCATCTCACAGAAATTCCTGACATCACATTAGTTTGAGCGACAAAAGCAGTCAGTTGTCTCAAAAATGGCCGCCCCCTATGGAGGAAGCTATTTGCAATGGAAAAGAAGAGCTCTGATTGGCTGAAATCACTGAATTTGGTGGCCAGTTTTTAGGTGCTTTTTGCCTCCTACCTGAAAAGGGAGACATCTCCGAGGCGTACTCTGAACACAAATAGACCAAAAAGACGTCTCCGAGCCGTCTCCGAGTCGTCGTCGTCGTCTCGGTGGCATACCCTGAACGAGGCACTGTATTCGTGAGTGCAATTTACCATGTTGAAAACAAAATGGACCATGTTGTCTTCAACGTGGTCTATGTGACGCAAACGAAAGCCGGATGCCGAATACAAGTTGTAACTCCTACAAGGCATCCTTGCACCACGCACGAAATGGTGACAAATAGAAGCGGATGAGTTGTCGAAAGCAGGTTCCCTGCGGCCTGGTGATGCGAAGGCATCGCTGTCAGCGTAATTAAGATGCAGCATAGGAGCGCGGCCAGAGGGCACGGGCAATTAGCGGCTGTCAAAAGTCGACGGCTTTAATTTAGACATCCGCGGCTAAAGCTCTATCTAGGGGAAATGTCAATTGACTTATGTTAAAGAAAAGGTCAAGTTTCAATTTGCCATCCACCATAAATAACTTAAAGCTGTGAGGTAGGCATAATAATATGAACAAGACAGCTTTGTACATTCATTCATAATCATATGTATCATGATCAAATATGGTCATTCATGTGCATCACTTTGCGTGCACCAGAACTTAAAGGTAGACATAATAATGAAGCCAAGACAGTTTTGTGCATCCATGGACCGGGCGCAGTGGTCTACTCGGTAGAGCGCAGGCCTGGTGTGCGGAAGCTCGGGAGTTCGGTTCCCGGTCGAGTCAAACCAATGACTTTTAAATTGATACTTGACACTTCCTAGCCTGGTGCTCAGCATTAATAGGATAAGGCAAGGACTGGTTAGCTCAGTGTCAGGATAATGTGACTGAGTGGGATATCGGGTCATGGTTCCGGCAGCCTGATTTCCCAGTGGGGCAGCACTATAAATTCACCTTGAGTGTGCACTGTCACAAGTCGGTACCCATCCTGATATGATCTTAGATGTTTCCAGGACGTAAAACTCCAACAACCAGCCAACCTTATGCATTCATTCACATGCATCATGATCAGATATTGTAATTTACGTGTATCACTCTGGCGTCCACCATAACTTAAAGGTAGGCATAATAATATGACCAAGACAGCTTTGTACATGATCAAATATGGTCATATGTAGTTATACATTGTTGTGTTAACTGGGTGCTAGTTATATATATATACATTTTTGTTTTGTAAAACAGTTGATTCATTAGAACATACATTTTTGTCAGCTCCGAGGCACTGGTGTTCCGGCCGTTTACATGACATTGTATATAGGTAGATCAGCGGATATTAGGGATTGGTTGATGGGGCAGGGGGTCAAGGTGCGACTTTTAGGTTCAGTCAGCACCAATGACCCTCCTAAGCTACTAGCGTGTTGCAGACCAGGAAACACTCAACATAGACTGAGCAGGTCCCTCTATGAGACACCACTAAAAACAAGGTCATACACAAATACCCGCATGTATTTAGGAGGATATTAAATAATTAATTCATTACGAAAGATAGTACTTTTTGTTTTGTTTTTGATGCAGGAAAATATCTGTTGGTTATTAGTGAATTTGAAGCCTGGTTCCAATAGTTTATAACCAATAGACCCCTTTCAATGTTTATAAACATTGTGTATGCGCACGCAGCCTGGCTGCAGAACGAATGCACGCTGCCATTGAGTTTGCCGATATGTGCAGTGTAAAGAGTCAGTTTTATTCAAGATTAATAGAAATGCAAAACCCTAACCATATAGATTTAATATAATCTATTCGTTGAATATGTTTTCTATATGTGTTCCAAGCAGTTTGTTTCTAAATGGTGTCGTTTTAGAGATATTTCACTTTTTCTGCTTGGAGATTGCTCACGGCCATTGACAATGCATTGAGTTTGCCGATACGCACAGTGCAAAACGTCAATTTTATTCAAAATTAATAGAAATTCAGAACCATAACCATATATATGTAATACAATGTGCTCATTGAATATGTTTTCTATATGGGTTCCAAGCGGTTTATTTCTAGATTGTGTAGTTTAGGAGATATAGCACTTTTTCTGTATGAAGATTGCTCACGACCATTGACAATCCATTGAGTTTTCCTATATGCGCAGTGCAAAACGTCAGTTTTATTCCAAATTAATGGAAATACAGAACCCTAACCTAATAAATTTAATATAATCTGTTCCTTGGATATGTTATCTATATGTGTTCCAAACGGTTTGTTTCTAGATGGTGTAGTTTTAGAGTTATTTCACTTTTTCTGTATGAAGATTGCTCATAGTCATTGAGTTGGGGGTGTGACAGTGTCGTCCTGCAGCCAAGCAGCGCGCGCACTGACCTAAATACCCATGCTGACGTCATCTGAAATAGGTCTATGGGGTTTCAAGTATTCCTTCCCTGCCTGATATCACAGAATAGAAGTATTTGAACTCCAACTCAGGAAGTAAGTATAACATTATGCCGAGTATCTCATAATATTTTCAGGGAAATTCTAATCATCTCAATAAGGTTCCTAGAGTTTTTATTATTTTGTTGAAATATGAAGTGAATATTCGTATAAGGAATCCAATGAAACGAATTACGTGGGCGGATTTAAACAAATTAGTTGCAATTCAAAAGCAATATCACCTCACTAAGACATATATGGATTTTCTAGATAATGGGACTGTGGTGCTAAATGTCGCCTTTTAGATGGGAATTGTTCTCTGTTGGTATAAATGCGGTGTGTGGTCGCTAAATGTCGTCTGCGACAGCTAACTATCGTCTGCGATTGCTAAATGTCCTATGTGGTCGCTAAATGTCATATGTGGTCGATAACTGTCGTCTGCGAGAGCTAAATGTTGTCTGCGGTCGCTAAGTGTCGTCTGCGACAGCTAAATGTCGTCTGCGACCTCGAATTGTCATCTGTGGTCGCTAAATGTCGTCGTGGTCGTTACATGTCGCCGTGGTGGCTAAATGTCGTCGTGATAGCTAAATGTCGGCGTGGTATCTAAATCTCGTCTGTGACCGGTAACTGACATATGTGGTCGATAAATGTCTTCTGCTACAGCTAATTGTCGCATGTGGACGCTAAATGTCGTCTGCGAACGCTAATTTTCGTCTGTGGTAGCTAACTGTCATCTGCGACAGCTAAATGTCGTCTCCAAGTTCATTAATCACGACGTATTGTGACCTAAGTCAAGACAGACGACATTTACCTGTCAAGTCAGGAACAATAACGGATTATGCAAAACGAGAAAATATACCATTGAGTTGTGTGCCTGTCTGCATCTATACACACCACATTGGATTCCACATCAACTTTTAGTTTTAAAGAAGTGTTGCTGCATTGTCCGAGAGGCGGGATACAGATGAGGCTAGACGTGATTAATCTGCGCCAAGTGCCCGCCTGCACCTGCTAGCGCTGGATTATCTACATCAGCTGCGATAAGGTAATCTGTGCATAATGCAGAAATGGGGCGGTGGGCGAGGCAGTGTGCGCGTATGCGTGTATTGGTGGGGGTGGGGAAGGGGTGGTGGGCGAGGCAGTGTGCGCGTATGTGTGTATTGGTGGTGGTGGGGAATGCGCGGTGGGCGAGGCAGTGTGCGGTGCATGTGTGGGTGGTGGTGGGGGTGGGGAAGGGGCAGTGGGCGAGGCAGTGTGCGGTGCGTGTGTGGGTGGTGGCGGGGGTGGGGAAGGGGCAGTGGGCGAGGCAGTGTGCGGTGCATGTGTGGGTGGTGGTAGGGGTGGGGAAGGGGCGGTGGGCGAGGCAGTGTGCGGTGCGTGTGTGGGTGGTGGCGGGGGTGGGGAAGGGGCAGTGGGCGAGGCAGTGTGCGATGCGTGTGTGGGTGGTTGTTTGTTTGTTTGTTTGTTTGTTGTTGTTTTACGTCCTAGCAACATCTAAGGTCATATCAGGACGGGTACCGACTTGTGACAATGCACACTCATGGCGACTTTATAGTGCTGTCCCACTGGGAAACCAGGCCGCCGGCACCATGACCTGGTATCCCACTCAGTCACATTATCCTGACACTGAGCACAGCAGTCCTTGCCCTATTCTAATAATACCGAGCACCTGGCTAGGAAGCGACAAGTATCAATTTTAAAGTCATTGGTTTGACTCGACCGGGATTCGAACCCACGATCTACCAGCACGGGAGACGGACGCTCTAACTCATTCGGCCATCCCGTCTGGTCTGTGTGGGTGGTGGTGGCAATGGTTGGTGGGTAGGGGTGGGATGGGGTGGGGGTGCTGGTTGGTTGTTAGAATGTTATGTCCTGACAATATATAAGGTCATATCAGGACGGTTACAGACTTTTGACAGTGCGCACTCATTTGAGACTTTATAGTGCTGCCCCAGTAGGAAATTCCAGTCTTTTTCCTATCCTATTAATACCAAGTGTCAGGCTAGAAAGCGACAAGTATCAATTTTAAAGTCATTGGTTTGACTCGACCAGAAACCGAATTCCCGACCTTCCGCACACGAGGCCCGCGCTGTACTGATTAGACCACCCCGCGCCCGGTGATTGGGGGTGTGGGTGTGGGTTGGGGAGGGGAAGGCTGGGCCATGACGAACGCCGACAAGACGCACCCTGATGGCGAATTGACCAAGACGGACGGGCTATTGATCGGCAGTTATAATAATGCTGTTAGTCTCCTATCAAACAGCCCGTGTTGCCTTGAGGCTACTCTTTGTATTAAATCATGTCCGATTCCCCCCGTTCAGTGATCATTGCGCACTGGTGCGAACAGAGACACCGCTAGGATCCCTCGGAGTGGCCGACGTGGTCCGCTAGGGGGTGCGCTGTGAGGGTGGGGGTGGGGTGGGGAAATCGGCCGGGCAGGAGGGGTGATGGGGGAGGGTGTAGCTGGATCCGGGTCTTGGCGTATTACGCTGAGGGTTAATACCATATATGCGCAACATCCTCTGTAGTACTTACGTACTGGCGCCCCTGTATACTGCGCCCATTGTTAACTCAATTACAAATATCCATATTTGTATCTGGCACTGGACTGGATGGCTCAATAGGCAGAGTATTGGTTTCCATACGAGAGGATTCCGGTTCAATTCCTAGCCGAGTCAAACTAAACACATCCATGAAAATGTATATTGTTGGTAGGTTGCCATGATAGGATTATGGGAGGGTAAGGACTAGTTGGTTCAGTGTCAGGATAATGTGCGGTGACAATGTATGCTAGCGGGGCAGCACTATAAAGCTGTCACTGTTACAAGTTCGTACTCGTGCTGATCTGACCTCTAGTCACATTTGATCCTGTTAATTGTATTTATGTAATGGCCCTGTCACACTACGACGTGACTACGTCAGCGTAACCACAACGAGAAAATAATGATATTACGTCGACGTTATGGGCGTAATATGCAAATTGTGGACGTGAGCGTAACGTGAAAGTAACGTTGGTGTAGGTCGTGACCTTAGCTGTAACGTGACAACGTTAGGGGGGAGGGGTAATTGGCGACGTGACCGGGCGTTAGTGTAACGTGAGCGTAACGTCGCTGTAACGGGTGCGACGTGGACGTAACGTGACCGTAACGCCACCGTAACGTGACCGTAACGTGACCGTAACGTGACCGTAACGTGACCGTAACCGTGACCGTAACGTGACCGTAACGTTAACGTGACCGTAACGTGACCGTAACGTGACCGTAACGTGACCGTAACGTGCAAAACGCTGCTCACACGTTGCTCCAACCCCGGCCGTCGGTCTGATGTGACATAACGTGACTCTAACGTCATTTACGCTGCTATAACGATCGCGAAACGTCTACCTAACGTCATTGTCACGTCATCCCGACGTAACGGCTTCACGTCGAGATACGTCGAAAGTTTTGAACAGGTTCAAAACCTCGACGCGTGCCGACGTAACACGACGTAACATGACGTAGCTCGACGTCACTCTAACGTCATTATGACGTCATCATAACGTAATCCAACGTACATCAACGTAATGCCGAAATATCACCACGTTAGGCTCACGTTGGCTCATTACGTTGTAGTGTGACAGGGGTATTAAGTTGTATTGGTTATTTTGGTTCGCGTTTAATTAGATTATACCTGCTTATGTGTCCCAATTCCATACCCTACTCACACTATGTACTCGTGTTGCCTCTTAGCCAGTACCAGTTAACCTAAAAGCCCTGTCTCACTACGACGCATCACGCAAGCATCCCCCGACTTAGGTGATTTTGCGCCAATACGTCAGTGTACGTCGATATGCGTTACTCGAACATTACACATTTGTTATACATATGTCGATGTATGTTGATATACGTTGATGTACATCGCTGTACGTCAATATACGGCGTTGCTCGGTAAGGGGTCGCAAAAGTTTTGTGCATGCAGAAAACTTGCAATGTTCAACAATGTGTGGCTTCTACGTCGGCCATGCATTATTTATACGTTAGGCATACCTTGATGTACATTAGACTTACGTTAGACAAATGTTGTTCACTATGTTGTACTACGTTGACCTATGTCAGTCGGACGGAGAGCCAGTGGAAACGTACAGTCCACGTACTGACAACATATTGACAATGTTTGGATAACGTACGTCTAAAGTACTTCTAACATACATTTTGTGTTTCTCCACAGTATCTTGATGTATGTAACATATAAGGCATAGTTCTGGTGATCGAATTACGTATATAACGTTCTCAGGCATTCTGCGAGCATACCATGAGCATAATGCGAGCATTATTCGCCGGGAGACACATTAGCCATACGTTGGCCATACTTGGCCATATGATGTCAGTATAGTATTACAACTTTATGCGCTTAATAAAATGTTGATATTTTTCAGTGACTTTTGTTAGTACATTAGGTATATAGGGGAATTTTCAATTTTTGGGCAATTAGTCTTCCTCATTCCGTTGCACCCTTCCATATCCTAGTAATGCCGAATGTCAGGCTAGAAAATGGCAAGTATTAATTTTTAGATGAATAGCTTGATTCGACGAGAGGTTCGAAGCCCATGACCTACCAAAATGAGAGGTGGGTGCTGAACTCATTCGCCCACCCTATCTGGGTCTGGGCCCATTGTCTTGTGGGTGTCGCCATAGCAACACCTTGTCAGAACGCCAGGTGTGCTGCGACTTTGTAATAGTAGTTAATCAGGAAGGCGGGAAAGTGGAGCCGCCCTTTAGTATATTAATCAGCCTTCGGTTAAGGCAGCACAGTACGACAGGGAACCACTCATGGCCAGTGTACTTTCCCTTTCACTTTCACCATCATCTCACCGAGGACCTAATATCCACCTATTCTGTCCATGTCCTGATATGACCTTAGATGTTGCTAGGACGTAAACCTCCAACAACCAACCTATTCTGTCCTATGAACCTTTTCTAGGTACCATGCTGCACACAATACTATTTCTTGCAACTGCCATCAGAAGGCAGACTGGTAATGGGATTCTCCTATTAGACGTATCCCACACACCATACTCTACTCTCCAGAGTGAGCTGCTCTTATATTCTGGACCGAATAGGTCTTACTAGGATCTATTAAATTGATTTAGCTTTTCTTGTAGGCAGCAATAAAAGCATAATGAATGTACCAGTATTTAAGTTATTTATATGTTAAACAGAGCAAATCTAGTTTGTGTTTTGGCTTGAAAATGTCATGCTTTTGTAGTAGTCTGCATTGACCTTTCTGATTACATTGTTTCTTATATACGTATACTAGTCCCAACAGTCTTTATACCTTTTTAACGTCGGATCCCTCTCTTATGGATAATGCAAATTCTCGTTTAATAAGGTTGCCTTGTCTGATGATTTTGAGTTTCTTACATATATCTTAGATAGACATATTTGGTTGGTCATTACAATCAACTTCTCTTTAGTTCGAAGTAACTTTTACATTATATGGTTAACTTGAGGGAAATTGAAAGTGAAATTCGCGAAATTAATTGAAGCATTGACGTCGAAATGCCGAGCATCAGAGACTTCTACAGTGATAGGTTCTATGAAATTGACTTAGTAATCCTTCTATGCAACGATAAATGCTAAATAATCGAAAGTGAAATTCGCGAAATTAATTGAAGCATTCACGTCGAAATGCTGAGCATCAGAGACTTCTACAGTGATAGGTTATATGAAATTAACTTAGTAATCCTTCTATGCAACGATAAATGCTTAATAATCGCATTGGTGTCTAAGTTAGACACGAAGGCTCAAATAGAAGTGGTGTTTTGGTTTCTAAAGTTTGATGCCTTCAAACTATCAATATGGGCACCAACTATATTTAGCTATCAAATCAGATAGCGAAATGCGCCATACTGGAGAGTTGAGTAGATAGAGCATCCACTTCCTGTGCGACAGGTCGTGGAATTGACCCCTAACCAAGTTATGCAACAGACTTACACACATGTATACTTGCATGTGAATGTATATTTGCATGGCAATTGGCATTACTAGGCAGCTGTTGGTTGGCCTCAGCGTCAGGGTATTGTAAGTGAGTGGGATATCAGGTCATGGAGCTGAGGGTATTGTGTCTCACACGAGGCAGCACTATAAAGCCACCGGTAATGTACAGAGACAAGATTCGGTGCCTTGGTTGTTGTTAAGACGTTAAATTCATTCATTCACAATCACCACTCACAGCTAAAACGAACAATAATGTGAATTATCAGCCGAAAGTAAATCCCAAGACTTTGTTTGGCTATACTAACAGAGATTTGTAGCCGTGTAGTTCACAAGATTTTCAGATGGAGAATCCCTTGGAGAATTCAGTCTTTTTGTTTAAATTCGCAAATTCAGTCAGTGCTGACAGGACATTTTCTCTGCATTTCCAGACGAGGATTGGAGTGGTGCCACCCCGGAAATGCTTTGTGTTTTGTTATTTATTGTCAGTTGAATTGATGAAATACATGACCATTTCAAACCCCACTCACTCAGGATTGCCAGCATTCGAGCGTTAAATGGATTTTCAAACTCAGCCCCGAACAAGTTTCAGCATTAAAAGGCCAGTAACACTCTCGTACAAGATTCGGTGTTAAAGGGCCAGTAACATCCTCGTACAAGCAACGCTGTTAAAGTGCCCGTAACTGTACTAACACCCTCATACAATAATCGGTGTTAAAGGGCCATTAACACCCTTGTACAAGCGTCAGAGTTAAAGAGCCAGTAACACCCTCGCACGAGCATCTGTGTTAAAGGGTCAGTAACACCCGCATACAAACATCGGTGTTAAAGGGTCAGTAACACCCTCATACAGGCATAATTATTAAAGTACCAGTAACACCCTCGTATAAACGGTATAAAAGGGCCATTAACACCTTCATACAAGCATCGGTATTCAAGGCCCAGTACCACCCTCATACAAGCATCGATATTAAAGGCCCAATAACAGCCTTGTACAAGCATCGATATTAAAGGGCCAATAACACCCTTGTACAAGCATCGATATTAAAGGCCCAATAACACCCTTGTACAAGCATCGATATTAAAGGCCCAATAACACCCTTGTACAGGCATCGATATTAAAGAGCCAATAACACCCTTGTACAAGCATCAGCATTAAAGGGCCAGTAACATCTCATACAAGCATCAGTGTTAAAAGGGCCACTAACACCCTCGTACAAGCATCAGTATTAAAGGGCCACTAACACCCTCATACAAGCATCAGTATTAAAGGGCCACTAACACCCTCATAGAAGCATCAGTGTTAAAGGGCTACTAACACCCTCGTACAAGATTCGGCATTAAAGGGCTAGTAACACCATCGTACAAGCATCGGTATTAAAGGGCCAATAACATCCTTGTACAAGCATCAGTATTAAAGGGCCAGTAACACCCTCATACAAGCATCGATATTAAAGGCCCAATAACACCCTTGTACAAGCATCGATATTAAAGGGCAAATAACACCCTTGTACAAGCATCGATATTAAAGGGCCAATAACACCCTTGTACAAGCATCAGCATTAAAGGGCCAGTAACATCTCATACAAGCATCGGTGTTAAAGGGCCACTAACACCCTCATACAAGCATCAGTATTAAAGGCCCACTAACACCCTCATACAAGCATTAGTATTAAAGGGCCACTAACACCCTCATACAAGTATCAGTTTTAAAGGGCCACTAACACCCTCATACAAGCATCAGTGTTAAAGGGCTACTAACACCCTCGTACAAGATTCGGCATTAAAGGGCTAGTAACACCATCGTACAAGCATCGGTATTAAAGGGCCAATAATACCCTTGTACAAGCATCAGTATTAAAGGGCCAGTAACACCCTCATACAAGCATCGGCGTTAAAGGGCCACTAACACCCTCGTAAAAGATTCGGCATTAAAGGGCTAGTAACACGCTCATACAAGCATCGGTATTAAAGGGCCAGTAACACCCTCGTAAAAGCTTCGGTGTTAAAGGGCCAGTAACACAGGTGTGCTGCGATCCTGCAATAGTAGTTAATCACGAAGGTGGGAAAGTGGAACCGCCCTTTAGTATATTAATCAGCCTTTGACTAAAGCAGCTCAGTAGGACATGGAACCACTCACGACCAGTCTACTTTCACTTTCAGCCTCATCTCACCAATGACCTCATCCATCTATTTTGTCCTCGTTCTGTTATGACCTTAAATGTTGCTAGGACGTCAAACTCCAACAACCACCCAACCTATTATGTCCTATAGATCTTTTACAATTTCTTGTCGCTGGCATCAGAGGGCAGGCTGGTAATGGGAATCCTTTATACAAGGTTTCCAACAGAGCATACTGTACTCTCTAGAGTGAGCTGCTATTATATTCTGGACTGAATAGGCTTCAGCAATGAGAAGTTCCATTAAATTGATTTAGATGTCCTTGTAGACAGCAATAAAAGCTTAATGAGTGCACCACTATTTAAGTTATTCATACCATTCAAGCAATGGTGTTAAAGGGCCAGTAATACTGTCATACGGGCATATGCATTAAAGTGCCAGTAACATCCTTGTATAAGCATCAGTGTAAAAGAGCCAGCAACACCCTCATACAAGCATTCGAAGTTAAAGGGTCAATAACACCCTCATACAAGATTCGGTATTAAAGAACCAGCAACATCCTCATATAGGCACTGATGTTAAAGTGTCAGTAATACCCTGGTATAAATATTGACGTTAAAGGTCAAGTAACATCCTCGTACATCGGACGCGGTGGCCGAATCGGTAGAGCACAGGCTTCCCGCGCGGAAGGTCGGGAGTTCAATTCCTGGTCGAGCCAAACAATGACGAAGGTGGAGAGAGAGAGGGAGGGAGGGAGGCTTAGGAGGAATACTAAGCGGGTAGGTGGGGAAGATAAAGGCGGGATATGATGGCAAAGTGGGGGGATGATGGCAGTGATGAAGAGGGTATGGTTGTCTTTGTGGACTTGCAGAATTGATACTTGTCGCTTCCTCGACAGGCACTCGGCAGTATTAGGATAGGGCAAGGACTGGTTGGTTCAGTGCCAGGATAACATGACTGAGTGGCATATCAGGGCATGTGGACGACCAGATCTTTATATACATGTATTTCTAGAATATGGATAGTTACGGTGTGTCTTTTAAAGATACATTGAATATTCACATAGAATTACATGTTAAAATAATGTGACCAGATCGTTCATATATTTCTACAATATGAATAGTTCGTGTTTCTTTTAAGATATAGCTAATATACATGCAGCAATATATTATAAATAAGGTGACACTATTATTTATATAATTTTAGAATA
Source organism: Branchipolynoe longqiensis (assembly GCA_030323885.1). Lineage (NCBI taxonomy): Eukaryota > Metazoa > Annelida > Polychaeta > Phyllodocida > Polynoidae > Branchipolynoe > Branchipolynoe longqiensis. Next base: position 58,974,932 of record CM059189.1, read on the forward strand.
TGAATAGCTAGGTGGTTGTGATGGTTTTTAAGACATAGGGAATATTCATGTAAAATAATATTAAAATTGGATGGCCATATTTATTTTTAATTCTAGAATAGGAATAGGTTAGTGGTTGTGGGAGGATTTTTTAAATAGTGAATATTCATGTAAAATACATATTAGAATTGGATGGCCATATTTACTTTTAATTCTAGAATAGGAATAGGTTAGTGCTGGTGGGAGGCTTTTTTAAATAGCGAATATTCATGTAAAATATATATTAAAACCAGGTGACCAGATCCTTAAGTCTCACGTCCTTTTGGGATGCAAATCGAACATGGCTTCAACATTAGTGAATGCTCATCGCAGAGAGCCTAGAGTCACACACCCCATATCATTATCAGACAATCACTACTACAGTGCTAGTTGCCATCACTTACACAAAGACAACCATACCCTCTTCATCACTGCCATCATCCCCCCACTTCGCCATCATATCCCACCTTTATCTTCCCCACCTACCCGCTTAGTATTCCTCCTAAGCCTCCCTCCCTCCCTCTCTCTCTCCACCTCCCTCCCCCTGCCTCCCACTCTCTCCCTCCCTCCTCCCTCCCTCCCTGCCACTCCCTCCTTCCCCTCCTCCCTCCCCTCCTCTCTCCCTCTCCCCCTCCCCTCTCCCGGCACCACGCACCACCACCCAGTTGGTCCCTGCCTCCCACGCCTCATAGGAAGCCATTCTGTACCCACCCACGCTAGTTCCGTGTCATCCCGCCAGGCGGCACTTCCCGGATGTAGCGGGAGTTGCTGTCTCCTGGTCCCGTGATGCGGGGTGTAGCAATCTGGATCGTTTAGAACAGGATATGGCAAACATCGAGCAACTTATATATACAGTAAAACCTCTCTAAATCGATCGACCATGGGACCGACTTTAACTCGTCCATTTAGGGAGATGGTCGGTTTAGGGAGTATTTTTATCATTACAATGGTATTGTATGGGCGATCTTTTGGGACCCAAATAAAGTGATCGATATAGGGGAGTGGTTGATCTGTGGAGGTGGTTGGTTAGAGAAGCTTTACTGTATAGATATATATATATGTATATTATATAGCATATATATAGTCCTGCTTGGTGTTGAATCCACTCTCCAGTGGCCATTGCGTGTAGTGTAAGACTGTTTGTGGCCGTGGGAATATTATGCTGGAGGAGAGGGTAGAGGCTGATGGAATACAGTACACACCCTCACACCACTCAAGTCGATATAGCGGACAATCTGCTATCACGGCAGCTTTAGCTTACTATGACATATTTCATACTATTGACAGTGAAACCCCAATATAATCAATGAGGTCCATAACAACTCTTCACGCGAAAAAAAGCACGGTTGCGCTAAATGGGCTCAGTTTACTGAATTAACTTTTTTGGGGTAAATATGTTTATTCTGCTGGACAAAGGTATATACAAGATATATAGAGTAAGGTACAGAATAACTTTTGAATACACAATTTGCAGCATATAACAATGAAATTCTGTAACCGCAAATTTCCATAGCAATATGGTAACAGTAGGGTCATATAACTAGATCAGTATTAGTTAGATCAATGTCAGTATCTACATGGTATTTAGAAAGTAATCAGAAGTTATCTTTTGTATTCATTTGGTAAAGTTGCAGAAAGTGTTAATGTAAGGTCTGTTCAGTTGGAGTTAGGTAAGCGGTATATAAATGTCAGTTTGTTAGAAATATTCTAGTGTTACTCTCGTGTGGTTAGTTATGTGAGTTTATGAATTATGCCATGTCCTTTGAATTAAAGAATTCCCATCCAGTGATTCATCGGATTATATCTGAATTTGCGTTAAATCAGGCGTCACTGTATATATATATATATATATATATATATATATATAGATCTCGTTTGTGAATTGCGAGGACAGCGAGCTGCCTGTATAAACGAGGTTTCACTGTATATGCTACAATTTGCTGGATTCATCGGACGAACACAGTAATCTCTGACCAGTCATCAGTGGGCCCGACTCTCAGAGATTGTGCGGGGGGAATGTGTTGGGAGGTGGGTGGAGTGTGGGGATTGCAGGCAGCTGGGATGTGTTGGAGAGGAGTAGAGTGTGTGAGGGGAGACAAGGGAGAGAGCAGTGACCGGTCGTGCAGCCAATACCAATGCTGGGTGGCTGCTTCTTTAGGGTTTGGTCATGCACCGCCTTGACCCTAAATTCTCGCAGGAACACTTCATTTCAACCATGGCAACAATGGATCATTAAAGCGACAAACTAGCTGCCCTCGGGATGTCGGGCCGCACCGCCGGAAGTGTGATGGATAGTACCCTGCGGACTTCCGGTGTAATAAATCCAGTGTCCACACCTCGCTTGGTCCCAAAGTTGTGTAGCTAATACTAAGTAACACCGTTTACTTACTTATGAAGAAATATGTGTATTGTATATATGATCCATGCAATACACACCATATATACATTACATATTATAATATTATATACACTATGTAATACCTAATATGTTATATATTATATATTAATATATTACATGTTATATATTATATGTTATATATTAGTATATATATTATTTATTTTATTCATATTATACATACATGTGTGGGGCGAGGGGGGGGACACCGCCAATTACCCCGATAGCTGGGGGTGCACTCCAACAATGCGCCAATAGAGGAATATAATATAGAGTAAATGTTCCCCTTGCATTTATGCTTGTATAATGCATTATACACCACACATATTATGTGCATAATATATTACATATTATTCATATTATTCATATTATTTACATAATTTACATTATTTACATTATTTACATTATTTATATTATTTATATTATTTTTATTATTTATATAATTTATATTGTTTATATTATTTATATTATTTATATTATTTATATTATTTATATTATTTATTTGATTTATATTATTTATATTATTTATATTATTTATATTAGTTATATTATTATATTCTCTATATTATTTCTATTATTTATATTATTTATATTATCTATATTATCTATATTATCTATATTATCTATATTATTTATATTATTTGTATTTTTGTATTATTTGGTTTATTTTTTGTATTATTTTTACTATTTGTATTATTTTTATTGTTTGTATTATTTGTATTTATTTATATTCTTTATCTTATTTACATTATTTACATTATTTCTATTATTTATATTATTTATATTGCATATATTATTTATATTATTTATTTTATTTATATTATTTACATTATTTATATTATTTTTATTATTTTATTATTTTTATTATTTTTATTATTTGTATTGTTTATATTATTTATATTATTTATATTGTTTATAGTGTTTATATTATTTATGCCTTTCATATTATATATTATATGATATAGCATACATCAATTAAATTATATGTATTATATGTATTGTATATATTATAAATTATAAAATATTATATATATATATATATATATGGCCGTTAAGCATTTATTCATTCATTCATTATATATAGATTTTGCAACATCTCACCTTTACGTCTCCTTTTGTCCATTTTGAAAAAGAAAATTCCCTCCTTTGTCAAAAGGTGATGTGAGTCATAGCAACAATATAATTGACAGTCATGGCACACACAAACCGATCCTTTTTCTCTGTTCTGTAATTGTGATAGCAGTGCGCTGGTTGTGTTCCCTTCATGCCTGGACTTGTATGATTTTGTGGCACTTATCCATAATAAGCCTTCATTTACAACTACACCGTTCTCCTGTTGTCCTAATGTGGGCTGGCACACCCTACCCTAACTCACCACCATTAAGGCATAGGGAGGACGGACTCGCCTTCGGGCTCCACCAATCACACTCGAGCAGCCCACGTGACCTTCACTTTCGGAAGCACTTCTCATTGGTTCATCGGTTGGCATGATGTACCCATAGCCTGATGTTGATGAGCAGAAAAATCGGATCTGGTAGGTTTGAGCTCAATAAGCCCTTAATAAGTTTCGTCTTTCATTAAGATACACTGAATATTCATGCAAGGAATACATACTGAAATCATGTGACCAGATCTTTAATTTATGTTGGTGGAGTGAAAATCGATTTTGCATGTCCTGACACACTCAAGCGAGATTCCATTAAAGCTAAAAATTCCGATGAGTATATCAAATTTATTTTGTAAACAACAAAAAACACTTACTTAGATTTGATCTTATATATCGAACTTAGATATTGGTGTACTTATGCAAATTGTATTGCTGCATAAAATAAAGGAATACTAAACCAATTTAATATGCACTCATTACTATTGAAGCCTATTGGGTCCAAATTTTTTTTTTTTTTTTACATTTTCAACAAATTTGATTATGCATGTTTTCGTGGTGTATAACTTGTTATGCGAATATTATTTGGAGTGGAATCCACCTGAATTGCTTCTCTGCTATTAACCGATATATATGTCTTTGTGTTGCTAGATTGTTCAACGTGTTAATTAATGTATCTTCAGGCTAGTATGGGCGATACGTGACTCGGTGTCTTTCTAATAACGGTGCCTGCGAGCCTCCCGACTGATAAAGACGATATACGACTGAGTGCTATTATTGTGTAACTTTGTACTTCGGGCCAGCAGCCCGACATACTTTGTATGCTTGTAATTATTTGCTTGGACAATTGCTCATTTAACTGGGCTGGAGCACCTTGGCTACCAGCTCAAATGCTCCCAGTATGGGGAGCTACCGACTCAGGGGGGTCACATGCGCACCTGCTCCCCCACCATCTGCCTCTCTCACACAGAATTTTGACTTTAATAAAGCGGAGGGACCTTTTAAGGAGGGTCCAGCCAGAGATAGCTCAACTAAACTAATTGTATTGTCTTCTCACGTACGTAATAGATCAAATAATACTTAAATTATCTCCGATTCGTCCGGTTTGGCCGTGCAAAGACCAAAGAAAACACCCAGTGCTCGGGCAGTAACGTAGTCCTACTCCTAGCGGCAAAAACATGAACCCGTTCAACTAGGAAAGAATACATAATTAACAGATCTTAGTTGCATACCAGTACTAACAGCTTCCTCCTCTTCAGTGATACACTGATACCCTTTACCGGCAGTATCGGTATTGCTTACGACATAGTTTCTGTCTGCGACCTCAGAAGTTGTGGGGAGGGGTGGGAGTGGGGGGGGGGGGGGGGGGGGGGGGGAGGAGGGGATAAGGATGGTTTACAATTAGTTGTATTCGGTATTATACAGTCATACCTCATTCAATCTGCCATGCTGTGTGTCTTTTAAAGTTGCTTAGCCCGATGGTTTTGAGCTTCTGCCATTTTTCTGCGATAAATACATTAAATTGATTGTTACAATCTACCTTCCTGTAGGTTGAAGTAACTTTTATTTTAAATGGCTATGTTTTGAGATATTTGAAGTGCAAAAATGTAAATTAGTTTTGGCAAGCACATCAACATGTTGACACCATAGGCTTCAGCACTAACTGGTTCTATTAGATTGCCTCGGTATTCGCTTCTCTTTAGCAGCAAATGCTTAATAAGTGCATTAGTATCTAAACTGGATATGTAGACTCAATTCTAGATAATTGCTTTGATTTTGAAAATGTGATGTTTCATCAGACTATGCAGCTTTAAGCAAGCAATTAGCGGGTGAATAGGACGGGGGGTCGCAGTGGTAAAGTTGTTGATAGTGTTGAGTTCTAAACTGTATAAATATAGTATATTGCACTAAAACCATTATTATGTTACCATAGCAACCAAAGTTTCAACTTCGAGAAGTACACCGATCCTACGAAAAAGTCCTTTGTTTTCAAAGACTAATAAACAGAAAGAAGGTAATTTAAGTTGTTGTTTTATATCTACATTACAATAGTCATAGCCATAGCCGTTAATTACTAGGTTATTACTAATCAAGTATTATATGACAAAGCAAGCATTGCCAAATTTCCAACAGATATGTGAACATGTGCTAAAAGCTACATTGTGATATGTGCAGCTCTCATCTCAGACATATGTGCCGCTCTCATCTCAGACTGACCATTGCTAAAACGCTTAGAATCGAAAGATTTTACTTTACATGCGTCTAGCCATGCATACTAGTCTGGGTAAGGAGAAGAGTGTTTTTAAATGGGTTAACCCCGACGAGTGAGCTTCATTTGAAACTCTGCTGACGCAAACCAGCACTGACCAACCAACAATACCTCCAGTCCCAGTCAGAGATTGGTTGGTTCTTGGAGTTTTACATCCTGGCAACATCCAGGGTCATATCAGGGCGGATACCGACTTGAGACAGTGCAAACTCATGGCAACTTTATAGTGCTTCCCCACTGGGAGACCAGGCCGCCAGCACCATGGCCTTATAATATCCTACTTAATCACATTATCATGACACTGTGCCAACCAGTCCCTGCCCTATCCTAATATTGCCAAGTGCCTGGCTAGGAAGCAACAAGTATCAATTACTCAACCAGGGTTTGAACCCATGTGTTCGAATCCTACAATCTACCAAAACAGGAGACGGACGCTCAACTCATTCGGCCATCCCATCTGGTATCCCAGTCAGAAGATGGCAGCCAAGTCACTAATCTACAAGTAAATAAGACCCTGATGCCTCAACCTCCTGCGCGCGCATTTTACTTTCAGGGGAATTTGTTTAACAATTTGTTGTCTTCAAACAAACCCAACACTGAATCAAAAGCAACGTGTCTGCAATGACGCATACAACTATTTTAGCTAGAGTAACTAATTGTACACAGCTTTGGTAGATCATGGGATTCGAACAGATGGGTTCATACCCTGGTCGAGTCAAACCAATGACTAAAAAATGTATACATGTCGCTCCCTAGTCAGGTGCTCGGCATTATTAGAAAAGGGCAAGGATTGTTTGGCTCAGTGTCAGGATATTGTGACTGAGCAGTATATCAGGTCATGGTGCTGGTGGCCTGGTATCTCAATGGGGCAGCACTATAAAGTCGCCATAAGTGCGCACTGTCACTAGTCGGTACCCATCCTGATATGAACTTAGATGTTGCCATGACGTATAACTCCAACAACCAACCAACCAATTGTACAAAGCAAAGACCCTCTTGAATGCCCGGAAGTGATACAACCGGCACATAACTAGCAGACTCTCCTTGAAGGGCAGATATTGCACGAGACACAAAGTATACAACCCTAATGAGAAGCGTTCATGAAGATGTAGTGCTTCAGACGATTTAATACAACGCGGCTAAAAGTCCATTAATGAGCACTTAAAGCACATTTAAGTTGAGCTAATTTGTTTGGGATTCCGGAGGCGCCTTCTATACATACATGTGTGTTGGAGTGAGTGGGTGGGTGGAGAAAATGTGCCATAAATAGACCGTGAATGCGCGTAGCTGGTTGCCGGCAGCTGCATGGGTGGGAAGCATTGATTTGAGAGCAGCCCGAACGGAAGAGCTCCAACTAGGCCTGCCCTCCCGCCTGTAAACAAGGCGCAACACCCATCATGAGGGGTAATAATGACCCAAGTACAGTCGGACACTTCTCTTACAAGTTAAATGGGCGCCTTAGCCGAATCGGTAGAGCGTGGGCCTCGCGTGTGGGAGATCGGGAGTTCGGTTCCCGGTCGAATCAAACTAATGACTTATGAAATTAATACTTGTCGCTTCCTAGCCCGGTGTTCAGCATAGATAGGATAGGGCAAGGACTGGGTAGCTCTGTGTCAGGATAATGTGACTGAGTGGGATGTCGGATCATGGTGCCGGCAGCCTGATTTTCCAGTGGGGCAGCACTATAAAGTCACCATGAGTGCGCAATGTCACAAGTCGGTATTCATCCTGATATGACCTTAGATGTTGCCAGGACAGAAAACTGTAACAACCAACCAACCAATCTTACGAGTTGGTCATGTTGCTTCAGAAAACAAACCTATCACATATGATTGCAATAATTGAGAATTATTTATATTTGCATAATTCCTTACATGATGCTAATTTTCACCAGAGAAAACAAATCCGCTAAGTTTGATTAACAATTATTGAACATTATTTGAATTGGCATAAGTCCTTACACTCGACTTCCACGATGCAAACTTTCACCAGAAAACAAACCCAGTACTTAAAGTTGCATAGTCCCATGGTGTTGAGTTTCTGTAATTTTTCTGAGATAAATAGATTAACCTGACCGTTATAATCAACCTTACTTTAGCTTTAAGTCCTGGTTATTTTTTATGTTTTGAGATATTTGAAGTGCAAACATGTCAAATTAGTTTTGGCAAGCTTGCCAAAACTCTGACGCCATAGGCTTTAGCAGTAACAGGTCCTATTAAATTGCCTACGTATTCCCTGTTATGTGACAAGTGCTTAATACATGCATTACTATCTAATTTAGAGATGTAGAATCAATTCCAGATAATTGTTTTGGTTTTGAAAATGTGATGCTTCATCGGACTGTGCAGCTTTAACTCTATGTATTTAACTGGATCAATAAATAAATTGCCAGAGATGTTTATTGGGTGGTTTTGGGGTGGGCTTGTTGGGGGTTGGTTGGTTGTTGAGTTTCTGGTGTTGTTGTTGTTGTTGTTTGTTTTGGTGTGTTTTTTGTGTGTGTGGTTTTTTTGGGGGGGGAGGTATTTACTGTTAGTGTTAACATGAAGCAACTGATCCCACTGGACCAAAATACTAGTTGTGCAACCTGACATCCCATTCACCTATCTAATATACCGCGCGGGCTGCTCTAAGGAAGCCTGTCCCTCCTTTACCCCCCCCCCCACACACACACACACCCACACCCTGGTGGTTTATCCTCCCGATATGACTGCTGCACGGCCCGAAGGCGGCGGCGCATCTTCTACAGGAGACTTAAGTGAATAATTGTTTGCTACACATCCGCACGTCGCCTCCGCCATTCCGCCTGTACCCGACAGACAAAGGCCTGGTGCCGGCCGCTGGTATAGGAGGAGCCCCCGCTTCCCGGCCCGCAGGGAACAAGTGGGCTGCGGAGGGGCCTAGAGGGAGATAGTGGTGGTGGTGGTGGTGGTGGTGGTGGACAGGGCGGGGGAGGTGGGAGGCGGGGGAAGGCGGGGCCAGGTGTGGTCTGCCTAATGATCGCCTCTTTAATCCGAATTGATGCCGTGACGACACCAGAAAGCTGCGGCTGCCGGACTGCTGTCTCCTAAATGCGACTTATGTGTGGCCGCAGTGTGGTACCAGACAGTATGCTGCCTAATTGGCCACTCACAGTTTGGTAGCAAAAGGCCCTAATATGACTCTGACTGATAACAGCGCCATCTATTGCAGGGGAGCTTCCCTGTTTTACACTGCCCTGTACATGGCAGCGAGCGTCAGATTGGTTCGTTCGTTCGTTGTTGGAGGTTTACGTCCTGGCAACATGTAAGGTCATATCAGGATGGCTACTGATTTGTGACAATGCGCACTCATGGCCACTTTATATGTGCTGCCCCACTGGGAGACCAGGCTGCCAGCACCATGACCTGATATCCCACTCAGTCACATTATCCAACCAGCCATTGCCCTATCCTAGCAATGCCGAGCACCTGACTAGAAAGCAACAAGTATCGCTTTTTAAGTCATTGGTTTGACTCTACCAGGGTTCGAATCCATGGGTTCGAATCCCACGATCTACCAAAACGGGCGACGGACGCTCGGACTACCTAGGCTGGAACTCAGCATTAGTACTAATAGGATAGCACAGGCAGGACTGGTTAGCTCAGAATCGGGATAATGTAACTGAGTCGGATGTCGGGTCATGGTGCTGGTAGTCTGGTCTCCCAATTGGACAGCACTATAATGTGCACAGTCATTGTGTAAATAACCTTGAATTGAAAAATCGCTGGAAGACCAGTGCTTCGGCACTGACAAAAGAATTATTCAGCAGAATAAACATATTTACAACAACAACAAAAATAAGCCGGTACAAATCCTGATATGACCTCAGATGTTGCCAGGAGTTAAAACTCCAACAACCAACCAACAAATCAATACCCGTCCTGAGAGGACCTTCGATTTTGCTAGAACCTAATACTAAAAAAATCAGCAAACTGAGTTGGTCGCGGGGCCTTGTATCTTCTTCCCTCAGCCCTCCCATGTCCCTGCAGGTACCAACATGTTCCTTCCTGTCCGCAGCCCTCAGCTACCCACCCACCCACCCACCCCAACCCTCCCAAACAGCCGGTCATTGTCCCTTCAGCTATTTCCAGCAGCGTTATTTTAACCCAGAGAACAGCCAGCTTATGGTTCAGTCACACTACGACGCTTCTTGCCGGCGACCTGGCGACGTGTGGTGTTTTTGGGCGAAAATGGGTGAAATATCGAGACATGCTGGGGGCACGTTATGCGCGCGTCGGTACACGTCGGTACACGTCGGTACACTATCGTTGATGGTCGGCGGACAACGTCGGCGTGCGTTGCCGGTTGCCCAAGGTTTTAAGCGTGTCAAAAAAAAAACAACGACCGGCAGCATGCGCAAATATATGGGTAAGGACGTTAGGCGCGCGTCGCGATGCATTGGACGCGCCGGAATAACGTTATGGGAACGCTAGGAAGCATCGACACCCGTTGGCCGCGCGCTACTAACACGCTGCCCTGACGCCGATCTTTTCCCCCAAACCGCCGAAAAGTTGCACGTTTCTCGACACGTAGAAGTTATTTTGTGCGCTGGCGGCACGCCGGAGAGAAGCGTCGTAGTGTGACTGCACCATAACAAAGCATTCTCAACAGGTAGGTGCCTTCTGACTTTACACACCTGAGTCTGGGAGCGCTTGACTATGACATTTCACCGGGCGCAGTGCCCGAATCGGTAGAGCGAGGGCCTCGCGTTCGGGAGATCGGGAGTTCGCTTCCCGGTCGAGTCAAACCAATGACTTATAAAATTGATACTGGTTCACTTATTAAATATGTGAAGCTTATATGATTAGAGTTTCGGCAACTGCACCAACATTCAATTTGGCATGTCTACACTTCAAATATTTCATAAGTTAGCCATTTTAAAGCAAATAAAGGTAGATTATAATGATCAACCTAAAATGTGTACCTCAGAAAATTATAGAAAATCAAAACCATCGGACTATGCAACTTTAAGCCATTTGTTTCACTTGACTTGATCCAAAACCCGGAAAGCGATGGATACACGGACTAGACCATCCCTGCCGTTACTCACTGCTATATAGAGCCCCCACCCCTACCCCTACCCCACCCCCAACTCACCCACCCATGGCTGGTACCTACAGCGTTCTGCTCCTATACGGTAGCAGCACAGCTTGCCTCCAGGAGGCCGCCCACAAACTCCTGGTGAGTCGGGCGACCTCGCCTGGTCCCCGGTGGTGATTAGTGGACTGGTCCCCACTCCCACCTCCCATGCCTCACACCGCTCACCTGGCGAAGGTCACAGGGACGCACGTCCCTCTGCCAGGTGTCAACCCCATTACCAAGGACTCCTGCTCGCGCGCACACGCTGACTGGAGACGTCCCAAAGGTATAAAGTACTTATGCAAATATTATTAATGTATGTAATTCTCTTGCTTTGTTATTATATTATTCTACTCGCTTAATCTACTCCTATAACATCATTTGATATGTTCTTGCGTAGTCTGGGTTACTGGAGGTTGTGGTGCAACCTGGAGAGTGGTAGGTCTGCCATCAAGCAGCTCCCCCAACTGCCCTCTTGCCCTCCAGGTGGTCCCTCACCCCCTACCATCTGCCTATTTCGCCTCCGATTTTGTTTTTGTGTTTTTTGTGTGTGTTCATTTTATGTGTGTATGTTTTGTGTGTGTTTTGTGTGTGTTCCCCCCTCTCTCTCAATGTCTCTCTCGCTGTCTCTCTTTTTGGAAGGTGCGGGTCGCGCTGCAAGTAGTTGGCCTTGCCTAGGGCACAAAATATTCTGGCACCGGCCCTGCCATCACCCTTCCTGCCTCCCGCCCTGTGAATTCAGCCATCACTTACATATTATATTAACACAGATCCACTTCTGGCGGATCTAGGCCCTATTGGCCCTCTAATGCCAGCATGTCATGGTAAAAAATATAACTATTTTTTGCACACATACGGAGGTCGACGAAAGCATCCCACCTCCTCCCACCTCCTCCCACCTCCTCCCACCTCCTCCCACCTCCTCCCACCT